>CAUYSK010073085.1:0-110629 GCA_963575035.1 Avahi laniger
AAATTTAATACACACTTCACTTAAAAAACCCTGTTTTAAATTATTGTTTGTTTTTTTTTATTTTATAATTTTTTTTTTTTTTTTTTTTTTTTTTTTTTTTTTTTTTTTTTTTTGAGACTGAGTCTCACTCTGCTGCCCAGGCTAGAGTGCAGTGGCATCATCGTAGCTCACTGCAACCTCAAACTCCTGGGCTCAAGCAATCCTCCTGCCTCACCTTAGTCTTCCAGGTGGCTGACACTACAGGGGTGTGCCACCATGCCTGGGTAACTTTTTTTTTTTTTTTTTTTAGAGATGGGAGTCTCAGGGGTCTTGCTCTTGCTCTGGCTGGTCTCTGATTCCTGGCCTCAAATGATCCTCCCACCTCAGCCTCCCAAAGTGCTAGGATTATAAGCATGAGCCACCACCTTTCCCAGAGGAGGCCAACAAAATGAAACATTCTCTACCCCAGAGTTTCTCCAATAGTGGCACTCTTAACATTTTGGACACGATAATTCTTTGTTGTGGAGAGAAGGGGCTACTGTTGTGCACACTGTAGGATGTTTAGCAGCATCCCAGGCTTCTATTTACTAAATGCCAATAGCATCCCCCACCCACCCCCCTGACCCCATTTGTAATAACCAAATATGTCTCCAGATATCACCAAATGTCTAGGGAGGGTTGTGGGGCAAAATTGCCCCTAGTGGAAAACCATCGTTCTACCCTTAAGGAATTTAGAAATTTAATGTACTACATATGTTAATATGGATCACACTTTTTCCTTTAAAAGGAAAAATTTCCCTTTTTGGAGAAGTAGTGGTATTGTGTATGTATCAGTGTACATAATAGGATGAAACCATTTTTTAAAAGAATAAGAAATTGCCCACAATGTTATACTATAACAAACAGCTGTCTTGATTTTTATCATTCCTTTCTGGTTCTCACCCCTTTGCATACATTTTTTGCCTAATCGTAGTATAGATAGAATTTTATATTCTACCTTTTACCATTTTTAGGTCTTCCTCATATTTCTACACAATTTCAGTATTTAGTTGTCATTTGATGCATCACTTTCCATCAAGCAAATGTATTACAGTGTATCTAGCCATTTTTATTGTTGAAGACTTTCAGTGTTTCTCATTTTTTCCATTATAGATTTTCTTTCCCTTTTTAAGAATTTTTTCCTAGGATAAATTACAAATGAGTAACTATCTATAGTTAATGGCAGAAAAGGTGATTTTAAGGTGAGTTTAGAAGCTGAAAAAGTAGGGAGAAAACACTGTACGGCAGTAGAGTGAGGCTTAAGACTCCAGGTATCACTTTTTAAGTTTTAGCCTTTTCAGTTGAATTAAGTATCAAGCATTAATAATAAAGACTGTGGGGATATACCCTGGACCAGGACATAGTCATTGCTCTCAAGTAGCTTACATTTTAATAGAGGAAATTGGATAAACACAAAACTAAATGTAGTAAGTGTTCAAATAAACTTACAAACTATTATCAGAACAAAAGGGAGACTTTACTTCTTGCTTAGGGGTAGGAATGAGGATGACTTCATGGAGGAAGTAGCATCTGAGCTGGTTCTTGATGAATGGATAAGTCTTGAGCAGGCAGAAATAGAGGAAAGGCATTACCAAAGGCATGGAGGTGTGGAATATGCAGAATGTTTTGAGGATGAGTCTAGAGACCAAAGTTAGGGCCAGACATAGAAATGCCTTATGCCATACTAAAGTGTTCACTTTTTATTTTATAATCACTAGGAAAACAGTGAACTTTCTGAAGCAAACAGAGCTTTTAGTATGATCTTCTCTATGTTGGTCTTGGTTCTCACTGTTCTCTCCCTTTTTGCTACCTCCTAAAACCTAGAAAAAAATGACAGAGCTAGGCACCATATATAGGTATCATGGTGGCATGTCTCCCATCCAAGTACTAACCAGGCCCAACCCTGCTTAGCATCAAATATCGGGCACATTCAGGGTGGTATGGCCGTAGACAATGGTGGCATGTCAAGAAGCAGACAACATGGGCCTTGCTCTCCAGAAACTAATTCTCTGGTGTGGAAAAAATAAATATGCAGAGCCAGCCCATATACTGCCTTGTATTTATATTATAGTTCATAATGTAATGAACAATAAGAATGATAGAATATCAGAGGAAGGAGAGATCGTTCTCAGGTAGAGGATTAGGGAAGACATGATTTTCAACCTCATTTTGACCCCTTTTATGGCATATATCTTTCCATTATACTTAGTGATTATTTCAAACCTTTATGTTCACCTCATGTTCACTATACCTACTTGTGATCCCCCTGACTTTCAGCAGATAACCTTGTTTCCATCTGCATATAGACATTAGAGGCTAAGAAGCCTGAATCCGTTCCTTTCCATCATCTCTCACTTCTTTACCGATACACTTGTTTTCATCTCTTACCTCTTTTTCATGTCATCCAACACTGAAGATTTAGTATATTTTTTTTTTCTTTTCCAAAGTAGCATGGTATAATACAAAGATCTCTGGATTTTTAAGAAAGACCTGGATTTCAATTTGGACTCTGTAGCTTACTAGCTGTGGGACATTGGGCAATATTCTTAATGCCTTTACCTCAGATTCCTGCTTTTGTAGAAGGGAGATAATATAGCTTCCTCACAAGGCCTCTGTGACACTTAAATGGCCTATGTGACACTAGGTATCACTTTTTAAGTTCTAGCCTTTTCAGTTGAATTAAGTATTAAGCATTAGTAATAAAGACTGTGGGGATATACCCTGAATTTAAATGAGAATGTATATACTGGATCTAATACACAGTAGGCCTTCTTTTCTTTCTTCTCCAGAACATTGCTTTGTTCATTTCCAGTGGCTCCTTCTTTTCAGCTGATGAAAATGCTGGCTCACTTTCTTATAGCCTCTTCCATTTATAGCCAAGTTTTTGGAAAACATAGACTGTACTCACTGTCTCTATGTCTTTACTTCTTACTCATTCTTAAACCTATTGTAATCTGACTTTTGTTATCACTGAGGTCCTCTGTGGTCAATAACTACCTAATTGACAAATCATTAATAGATGGACTCCGATTAATATTCTTCTGGTAAAGGTGAGGTAATTTCTAAGATTAACAATTTGAAGATTGAGGCCGGGCATGGTGGCTCACGCCTGTAATCCTAAAACTCTGGGAGGCCAAGGTGGGAGGATCGCTCGAGGTCAGGAGTTCGAGACCAGCCTGAACAAGAGCGAGACCTCGTCTCTACTAAAAATAGAAAGAAATTATCTGGACAACTAAAAATATATGTAAAAAAAATTAGCCGGGAATGGTGGCGCATGCCTGTAGTCCCAGCTACTTGGGAGACTGAGGCAGAAGGATTGCTTGAGCCCAAGAGTTTGAGGTTGCTGTGAGCTAGGCTGATGCCACGGCACTCACTCTAGCCCGGGCAACAAAGCGAGACTCTGTCTCAAAAAAAAAAAAAAAAAAACAGAAAACAATTTGAAGATTGAGATAAACTAATATATAGAATATGCTAGGAAATCAGGGATTAATATTATTGAAGAGCAATAATATCCAGTTCAAGTTGGCACAGAATTGTGGTAAACCAGATCAGAATGGTTCTGCAACACATTCCATTAACTTTCTAGAGCCAAGAAATTGAAAAAGCAGAAGTTATCCATGGTGGCAGGATAAGTGGGCTGGGAGATTTAATATGTTAATAATGACAAGACTGAGTGGGTAGAAAATATATTTTCTTCCAAATGTTGATAGAAGACACAGAAAGCCTCTCTATATTTTTTTCAGCTACAGATAAGAAATAAAGGGGGGTGGGGAAGGCAAGGTAGGTTGAACGTTTGAACTCTTTTCATAGTCTTGCCATCAGTATAAATGGTAGAGTATTAGGTATAGTCTGTTTAAAAATGTTAATCTTCTGGGTGCAGTGGCTCATACCTGTAGTCCCAATGACTTGAGAGGTTGAGGCAGGAGTATAGCTTGAAGAGTTCAGGACCAGCCTGAGCAATACAGCGAGACCCATCTCTAAAAAAATTTTCAAATTTAAATGTGGTGGCAAGCGCCTCTAGTCCCAGCTACTTTGGAAGCTGAGGTGGGAGGATCACTTGAGCCCAGGAGTTCGAGGCTGCATGAGCTATGCCTGTGCCACTGCACTCCAGCTAGGTGACAGAGCAAGACCCCATCTCTAAAAAATAAAAATGTTAATCTCCCTCCTTCTACTGGCTTTTTGCCATAGGCTTGAGTTCAGAGCTAAACAACTTGAATTCTTGTCCTGGGTAGATTTGGATTCTTATGATTTTGTTAAGTAGGCTCAAACCAGCAGGCTATTATTGTAAATAATTCAGCATAAATATGTAAATGAACCAAGATATTAAGAGTCTTAATGAAGGTTTAGGTTTGAACTTTATTTTACAGGGTGGATCAAACCTTTGTAATTCTATGTACTAATACAAATTCCCTATTATGATTAAGAGTATAGATTCTGGAACCAAACTCCCTGGGTTTATACCAGCTTCATCACTTACTAGCTTTGTGACCTTAGGCAAATCACTTGATCCCTCTCTGCCTTATTTTCCTCATTTGTAAAATGATGACAGTAGGAATGGAATCTTACAAAGTTGTTGTAAATATTAAAACATGTTAAGAGTTATTAAGAATATTGCCTGGCTCATACTAAGTACTATATAAATGATTAACTATTATTATGTTCTTATAAATAGCTTCATTTTTAAAAACTGCTTTTTAACCTTTCATCAGATTATTGAAAGTATTATTGAAGAGAGTCAGAAAGTATCACAGCTTGAAGATGACTCTTTGGATTCCAAAGAAAAAGAACTCTCTGATCAGGCTACTGCCAGTCCTATTGTGGCTAGAACAGATCTTAGTAATATACCTGGGCTGTTAGCCATAGATCAAGTACTGCAGGAAGAATCCAAAAAGGCAGAGAGTCAGAGTGCATTTGAAGAAACTGAATCAAAAAAATATTTTCCTTCTGATGACACCTGTGAGAAGCCAGTAGATGAAACCACTAAGTTAACCAAAAGTTCGACTGAGCAGCTTGATGTGCCTGAACCTGAAATAGAAGTGTTGAACAAGGAAGCAATGGAAGTCAAACAAAGTGATGTTCTAGAACCTGTATCCTCAAACTCCTTATCCACTAAAGATTTTGGTGCTGCAGAAGAAGTGGCTCCTGCCAAACCCCCAAGACACCTTACTCCAGAACCTGATATAGTGGCTAGTACAAAGAAGCCTGTTCCGGCGCGTCCACCCCCTCCAACTAATTTCCCACCTCCTAGACCCCCACCTCCATCTCGGCCTGCTCCACCACCAAGAAAAAAGAAAAGCGAGTCGGAGTTTGAGGCTCTTAAAACACCTGATCTAGACGGCAAGTATTGAGAAATAACTTTTTTTGTGGGGAGATGTTGGAGTTGAAACTGTTTAACTTTCTGCTTTTGTTTCAGTTTATCCTATGTAAAACCATGCTGATGACCAAGTTATAAAAATTATTTCTTTAGTAATAGACAAAAGTGAAAATGTTTACAATGGTGACAAGTTACAGTACTAGAATTGAATGTTTCAGCAGACTTGGAACTTTCAAATCTTTGCCATCTGAGATGCAGTATGGCATGGTGAAAAAGAACATGGGATTCGGAGACTTAAGGTCTGAATTCAAGTCCTGCATCTTTTTATGTATGAGCTATATAGTCTTGAGAAAGTTAAATAACTTGTTTGAACCATGATTTCCCCATACAGAAAACAAGAGCAAGAGTAATCAGGCCACTTTCCTCACAGTATTGTTATAAGAATCAAACAAATAAAGGTTAAAGTACTTTTTAAACTATATATAAGGTTATGTATAAATACTTGTTGTTATTATTGTTGTTATTATCGTTGCAGTTCCCAAAGAAAATATTACGTCCGATTCTCTCCTAAGTACAAACATGGCTTCAGAGAGTACAGTTAAGGATTCTCAGCCTTCTCTCGATTTGGCAAGTGCTACCAGTGGAGATAAAATAGTTACTGCCCAGGTTGGTGAATTAGTGTTGTCTTTGATATAGGCTTTGTCAACTTTTTGCAACTAGCTGATTTGTTGATTGTTGAACCTTCTTTCTTCTTCAGACTAAATATTTTCTTGTCCCCCAAACCTGGCCTCCTTTACCTCGCTTGTCCAGCTCAGCTGCTAACTAACTGCGTGAGCCTAGCAAGCTGTTTAGCATCTGAGTCTTAGATGTCCCATTGATAAACTTGGGGGGAAAAAACCTTCCTTGAAGGATGAAATGAGCTGGCAGGCATTCAAAAAATGAAAGGTGCTGCTATTTGTAATATTGTTGATATTAACAAACACCAACTGCAGTCTTCATTTACCTGACCTGTATTAGTCAAAATTGAGGACTTTTTAAAATAATTTCCTGTTTCTAATCATAAACTTTACATGTTAGACCGTGGGCTATACAAAAGACTTGATAACCTGAATTTTACCACAGCCAAATTCTGGGACTCAGTGTTTCTTATATGGTAGTTGTGGTAGGACAGGCTCTCCGACTGGGACATATGACACTATAGTCTTGCTATAGCCTTAGAGCAAGGATCAGCAGCTGCCTGTTTTTGTAAGGTCCCCAAGCTAAGAATGGTCTTTACATTTTTAAAGTGTTGTTTAAAAAAAAAAAAAAGGAAGAATATGCGACAGAGACTGTATGTGAACCAAAAAGCCTAAAATATTTACTATCTGGCTCTTTACAGAAAAAAGTTTTCTGACCCCTGCCTTCAAGGGATATCAATATACAGCCTAGATTAGCAGCAGTCTTAGTAGAGAACTGCTTTTAAGCCAAGTTCAAATAGAACATTTATTTGTTTTCAAGACTACTAAGACATTATTTCATGGACGGCGATAATTTTGGCACCTAATGTTTTGCAGCATGCTGGAAATAATAAAGGACTGAAATGGAGGGTTCCTTTTAAATTTTCAGTAGGCTCCATTATCTGAATTATGGATTCTTTAGAACTGTGTGTGGTAATGAATAATTGAAAATTTATAGAAATTGACTCAGTCTAATTTCTGTTTATAAAATTATAATTTCAGGAAAATGGAAAAGCACCTGACGGGCAGACTATTGCAGGTGAAGTGATGGGCCCTCAGAGACCTAGATCCAACTCTGGGAGAGAGCTTACTGATGAGGTAGATTTAGATTTTTTGTTGTTATTCTTGAAAACATAAAGTATAAAACAAAATGTGGGGCCAGGCGTGGTGGCTCATTCCTGTAATCCTAGCACTCTGGGAGGCCGAGGCAAGAGGATCACTTGAGCTCAGGAGTTTGAGACCAGCCTTAGCAAGAGTGAGACCACATCTCTATTGAAAATAGAAAAAATTGTCCAGATGATTAAAAATAGAAAAAAATAGCTGTGCATGGTGGTGCATGCCTGTAGTCCCAGCTACTCAGGAGGCTGAGGCAGGAGGATCGCTTGAGCCCAGGAGTTTGAGGTTGCTGTGAACTAGGCTGACCTCATGGCACTCCAGGCCAGGGAATAGAGGGAGACTCACTCCAAAAAAAAAAACATAATGGGAAGATGAAAAAGTTCTGGAGATGGAAGATGGTGATGATTGTACAGTGATGCGAATGTACTTAATGACCCCAAAATATACACCTAAAAATAGTTAAAATGGTAGATTTTATGTCATGTATACTTTACCACAATTTTTAAAAATTTTTTTAAATTTTAGGTTTATTGCTGTTAGGTAAGAAAGAAGGTCATGTAAAAGAAAAAATGAAAATTGAAGATTATCTTAGTTTTTGTTTTTTCGATATGCTGGATCTTGCATCTCTGATTTAAAACTTGCCTGTTTGAGGCCGGGCGCGGTGGCTCACGCCTCTAATCCTAGCTCTCTGGGAGGCCGAGGCAGGCGGATTGTTTGAGCTCAGGAGTTCGAAACCAGCCTGAGCAAGAGCGAGACCCCGTCTCTACTAAAAATTAGAAAGAAATTAATTGAACAACTAAAAAATATATAGAAAAAATCAGCCGGGCATGGTGGCACATGCCTGTAGTTCCAGCTACTCGGGAGGCTGAGGCAGGAGGATGGCTTGAGCCTAGGAGTTTGAGGTTGCTGTGAGCTAGGCTGACTCCACGGCACTCTAGCCGGGGCAACACAGTGAGACTCTGTCTCAAAAAAAAAAAAAAAAAAACAAAAAAACTTGCCTGTTTGCACCGTTACATGGTAGAACAAATATTTTCAAGGCAAGGTCCATATTTTGTAGAAAGTGGCTTTAAAAGAACTTGATATTATAGATATATGTTATTATACAAACATGAAATACTTTTTATTATTTTAATGGTTTCTTATCATTAAAATTTAGTATGCATCTATTGGCCAATTTATTCAGAATTAAGTTTTACAACAAAATCCTAGTTTTTGTTTCTTTAAAATAACACATTTTTTAAAAATATTATACTTTGGAATACAGTTTAGAAGTTCCTCAAAATGTTATTAGTAAATATGGTGTTACCATGACCTAGCAACTCCCATCCTGTGTATATACCGAAGAGAAATGAAAACGTATGTCCATACAAAAAATGTACACAAATATTCATAGCAGCATTATTCATAACAGCCCAAACTAGAAACAACCCAAATGTTCATCACTGATGAATGGATAAAGTATGGTATGTCGATACAATAGTATATTTTTCAGCAATTAAAAGGAATGAGGTCTTGATACCTGCTATTAATATGACATGGATGAAATTTGAAAACATCATGCTAAGTGAGAGAAGCCAGACACAAAAGGCTACATATTTGATTTAATTTATATGAAATAATCTGAAATAGACAAATCCATAAAGATAGAAAGTGGATTAGTAATTGCTAGGGGCTGGGAGAAAAGGGAAATAAGGTGTGACTGCTATAGGTAGGGATTTTCTTTTTGGGGTGGTCAAATGTTCTAATTTAGCAGTAATGGTTGCACAATTCTGTGGATATACTAAAAAACATTGAATTATATGCCTTAATGAGTGCATTTTGTGGTATGTGAGTTACATCTCAATAAAAAATTAAAAATTGTTGTGCACAGTATTGAATGTATCTAAAAAGCTCTTAGCTTAAATTTTTGATGATTTTTGTAGACTCAAAAGGATAATTCAATTATAGATCATCTTGGTGTGATTTTTTTTTTTTAACCTCAGGAAATTTTAGCTAGTGTAATGATTAAGAACCTAGATACTGGAGAAGAAATACCTTTGAGTCTTGCGGAAGAGAAACTACCAACAGGTATTAATCCTCTAACTCTACATATCATGAGAAGGACGAAGGAATATGTAAGGTATGGCCTAATGCTATTATTTATTATTTGTAATATTTCAGAGTGGTTGAAAATTCCTTTTTATGAACTATGATAGTCCCTAATTTGGTTTCATTTAGTCTTTTTTTAATCTGGAATTAAAATAGAGGTAATTCTTTAACTTTATTTTCTCTTATGACCATATAGTTACTTGGGGAAAATGTTATAAATCTTAAATCCCATAATATTAACTCTTTTTTAAAATGATTTATATTATACTTGAGACAGTATAAAAACATAATGAGGCTAAAAAGCCATATGGAATGAACACCTAGTCTTCTGAAACCTTGCGTTAAGGATCATGAATTTTATAAATATTTGTACTGTTTCGTGGAGTCAAAAGATGGCTTTAGAGCGAGGTGATTGACTTTACTGTGGACTACATGTAAATTTAAGAAATAATTTCTGTAAAAACAAAAGATTTTTTATTAAATATAATATATGATGTACCCAATGAATGAGGAGTAAGATTTCTACAAGTTATTTTATCATTTTTGTGCAGCACATTTTGTTCAGCAAAAATGCCTGCTTGTAGTAGATTTTTCCTAAGTTCCTAAATTGCATTCACTTATATTTTTTACATTGTACCTTACTTAAAGATTCTATTCTTCAATCTCTGAAGCCTTTAAATTCTCAGGGCCATCATTTATATTAAAAATCATATAAAGCTTATTAACATAGTTTTTTCCTATTTTGATTCACTAATTACATAGTAAGTATAAATATAGATTTTTGAGAAGTTGTAGGAGAAATGGTTTCTTTAAAACAACTTCCCTTCTTACAGTAATGATGCAGCACAATCAGATGATGAAGAGAAGTTACAATCTCAACCAACAGATACTGATGGTGGAAGGTTAAAACAGAAAACGTGAGTTACAGTATATCCCTTTTCTTCATTACAAGCTTTTATTAAAAAATATGAGAACTGCCGCGCTATTTTAAGTCTCTGCTCTATCCAGTTTATGTGTCCACCCACCACCACTACTCCTTATCTCCAACTGATGGATTATGAGTTCATTGAGGTTGTATTGGTTAATTTTAAAGCGTCTGACATATATATAGTAAATGACCAATAGGCTTTGTATCATACCTGTATTGTTTTTCTGCTGATAAGGTACCGGAAGTGTTAGTAAGAAGAACATGATCATCTTCGAAGTTGTCTTTTCTCTTTCTCTTCATCTCTACAAATTGTATTTGTCTTTCTAAATCCAAGTACATATATGAGATTCTTCCTGACTACTCCAGTTCATAGCAAATTTCTTTCTTTTCTCAATTTCAGTGATAACCTATAGTTTATAACTTACTTTTTCCCTTTCACATATATTATCTTAAAAACTGTTTATTTTAAAGGCAAGACAAGTACATGTTAAACAGCTAAACCATATGTTGCAAAAGGATTGTGATCATGCCTACATCACTAAGCTACAATCATCTAGCTTAGTGGTAGGCATATAGATTTTGCTTGAGTATACACAACTCAATAAATTGGCAATAATTGAGTGCAAGGTCCAAAGTGAATTCTCCACTTGAGTCTCATCTTTCTCTAGTATGTATCAAAGAAACCATTGAGAATTTTTAGAAGGGATGTACCCAAAATGCTGCAGGTATATGATAACACCTCAGATATCTGGAACTTGGCTGTCTATCACTGGCAACTATCAGGAACCTGAGAATTAGGAATTATTCGGAGACAGATAAGCATACAGGAGAGAAGTCACATAGTTTACTCACCAAAACTCATTTTTATAAAGAAAAGCTCCTCAGTTTTATTTAAAGCCATTATACTTCATTTCTTACATCATTTTTTAAAAATCTGGTCATCTAATGTTTGAGCTCATAGCAAAATAGAAGTAGCAAACTGACAACATGTAAGTGGACATTTAAGAATGACAGGTAATATCCTGATTGTAAGACAGTAATCAGAAAAATTATAAAAGGACTCATAGCAGAGCTATTTCATACAACAGTGCTTTCCAACCTTTTTGTATGCCATGACACACATAGAACATGATAATATTTGCACGGAATGCTGAGGTAAACTGACGAGGCAGCTGAGAGCTAGAGGAGCTTGGCCCAGGGTTCTGGTTTCCCTGAGTCCTGCCCCATTGCCTTGAAGGCTAATGGGGAAACCAATAGTATGGCCCAGCTGCAATCCATTTGAAAGACCATGAATATGTTAAATAATAGTAAAGATGATAACAGTAACCCTATTCATCAAGGAAAGAATCTTATGGAACATTAAGTGCCATATAAGAGGGCATTAAAGTATATATTTTAGAAATATTCTTATCCAGAATGATTAAAAGGTCTGTTTTCTTGGCTTTTAAAGTGGTAATAAACCTATAGTCATCCAGAAATATAACTTCAGAGTTATAGGTAGTAAAGAACTTATAATGGTTTTAAAAATAATTTATGTATCATCTGTGTTTTCCGGTTATCAAAAATAATACAGAAATGATTAAAATAGAAATGAAAGTTTCTCAGTCTTACCACTAGAAATAACCACTGTTAATAGCTTAATGTATTCTCCATAGAATTTTTTCTCTCACAAAAGTGGGGTTATACTATGCCTGTAGTTTATCAGCTTTCTTTTCTTTTTTTTTTTTTTTAGAAAATCTAATATGTAATAGACATCTCTTTATATCAACACCAATAGTAAATATATTGCAGTCTTTCTGCGTGCCAGACATGGGAGTTAGGTGCTGGGGATACAACGGTTAAGAAGAGAGTCATAGTCTCTGCCTTTATAGAGCTTCCAGTTAAATGGGAGAAACAGACACTAAACATGTAATTACATGGATAAATCTAGCTACATTCGTAGTGATTGATATAAAAGAAAAGTTCCAGGTGCTGTGAGAGTATACAGTAGTGTCTCCTCCTTATCTACGGGAGATAAGTTCGAGGACCCCCAGTGGATGCCTGAAACTACAGATAGTACCGAACTCTCTGTATACTGTTTTTTCCGTCTGACAACAGAGACTACTAAGTGACTAAAGGGTGGGTATCATATACAACATGGATACACTGGACAGAGGGATGATTCATGTCCCAGCCCGAACAGAGCAGGATGGCATGAAATTTCACCAGCACTACTCAGAATGGTGCACAATTTAAAACTTTTGAATTGTTTATTTCTGGGGTTTTCCATGTAATATTTTCGGATCGCACTTGGCCAGGGTAACTAAAACCACAGAAAGTAAAACCGTGGATGAGGGAGGACTACTGTGTACAGGAAAACCTGATCTAAAGTCAAAGAAGGCCTTTTTGAGAGAGAGCTGTTTGTTCTGAGTCCCAAAAAGTGAGTAGGAATTAGCCAGAGAAGGAGTGTTCTAGACAGAAATAACCACACATGCAAAGCCCCTGAGGTGACTAAGAGCTTGGCATATTTAAAAAACTGAAGTTTAGCTCATGCATTTTATCGTATTCCATTCCTCTCCTGATGAAAATTTAGTTTATTTCTACTTTTTAATCTATTCTAAACAGTGCTGCTGTGAACATCTTTGTATATATAACTTAGAAACTTTCAAAAGTACTTTCCCTTGTGAGCTCCCATGAATTGGTAAAAATTTACTCCCAATTTGTACATATTTTGGGCGGGGGGTGGTTAGGTATTCTTTTTTTTTATTGGGAGAAAGAGTCTTCTCTGTTGTCCTGGGTAGAGTGCAGTAGAATCATCATAGCTCACTGCAACCTCAAACTCCTGGGCTCAGGCGATCCTCTTGCCTCAGCCTCCAGAGTAAGTGGGGCTACAGGCGCATGCCATAACACCCAGTAATTTTTCTGCTTTTAGTAGAGACAGGGTCTCACTCTTGCTCAGGCTGGTGTCGAACTCCTGAGCTCAAGCAATCCTCCTGCCTTGGCTTCCCAGAATGCTAGGATTATAGGCGTGAGCCACCACGCTCGGCCTTTTTTTGGTTTTAAATATCATATGCTGTGCTTTGCTTTTTACAATCTTAATATATGAAATCTGAGGCTTAGATAATTGAGGAAGCAATTAATAAATAAGTCCTATTTATGAAAGCTTCAGCTATATATGTGTGTTACATTGTGTTTGAGAGTATCTACTGGAAAAGTGCAGCTTAATTTTATTACATGCAAATACCAAAACTGAAAGAGAAGGGACAAGGGACCATTTTAGGTTGCAAGAGGATTCTATTTTGTAAGTAAATACCTCTTTACCTTTTCTTTTTATTGGTAAAATGTGTGGGGTACGTGTGTGTGTGTTTTCACTTTTTTTTTATTTCAACATATTCTGGGGGTACAGATGTTTAGGCTATGTATGTTGCCCTTCCCCCACTCCAAGTCCGAGTTTCAAATATGTCCATCCTTCGGGTGGTTCGCATTGCACTCTTTGCACACACAGATTTTTGTACTCAATTTCAGGAATCCAAAATTCCATAAAGAACCCCAAATATCAATTAATCAGAAGAAGAAACAGGCTTTCAGGACAAGAAAATAATCAGTTCATTTACACAAATGGTATTGACATAGAGAGTCCAGGTGTATCCAGTAATATACCATGAATTCTGGATCAAATAGGTTTATAATTTTTATCAGCATTACTTGGCTTCTCAGGAGGAGGAACAAAGTAAATGTATGCTGTGTTTAAAGATTAATAATGCAAGTATGTCAGAAAGAAGTGGGGATGCAAGGGCAGGTGAGTTTGGTCAGGCATATTTAGAATGGCGAACCATGTGTGTGCGACTGGACACAGGAAATAAAGTCAAAAAACATCAAGTCATCTTCCCTGAAAAAGAGAAAGAACATCTGTGGAGCTGTAAGTAGAATTTCCTAGTATCTAGTCTAATAGCCTTGTTCATCCTTTAGAATATGAGCTTTCTGGTATTAGTACGAACTACGTATATGCATGTCATATGCATACGTGTATATGTGTATGTGCATTTGTGTGTATATAATGAAAAAAGAAAATAGCCCTGAAGCACCCCCAAGGAATTGTCATAGGTCTTTGTCCTTTAAAAGCTCTAGTTGCCCTTCTTGTCTAAACACATCAGTGCAGTGTGAATCCTCAATTATTCATGGACACATAAGGTCTATATTTGTCTGTATACATTTATCTCTGAATTTTTATTTCTGTCATCTCTGCCTCATTCCCTGGCCCTGATTTGCCTCCTTCTTTTTCTACTTTCCCCCCCTCTTTTTTTTTTTGTTCTGGGGCTTTGGAAAAGAAACATACAATAAGCTATTTTATTGCTTACTTCTTTCTTTTAACATATGGCATTTGCTTAACCTCTTGGAGAGCTGTGGTTTCCTGGCCCTGGAGTTCTGATGTTAAAGATAATGAAAAGTGTTGATCCAGTGCACAGGGCGAGACCAGGGAGCTAAGAACAAACATTGTGCTGTGCTGGCATTGACAAGGAGACAGAAGCCTCACTTGATGATACCAGTTTTGCTAGTCCTTAGTTTCCTAACTGTATAATGAGGATAATGATATCTACCCACATTCTGTTGTTGTAGAGGCTAAACAATAACATAAAGACACATATCTAGCCCAGCGACAGACACATTGTTGGCACCCAATAAGCAACACTGTTTATATGATTTAGGGATATGGACTAGGGACTCATTTATGCACTGAAGTCCTTGAGGAGGAAGGGGATGGGATTCAGTACCCAGTGGCCTCTACTGCCCATCTGAAAGTACATTATCATCACTCCTAAGTCTTAAATTATGTAAAACACATCCCTGCGGTGCAAATACCGAGCAAATGGTAATGATGTCACTTTGGCAAAGAATGTAAATATCAGTGCAAATGGACAGCACTTGGAAAGGCAGCTCCTTTTATCTCATCACTGCAGCAATCCTCTATAGAAGATTTAGACGTCAAAACCACAATGGCAGAGGGCAGGCAGAGACCCTTCTCTCTGCCATGCCAGAACAGTAGCTCTTTTTCCTTTCCGAGGGAGAAGAGCTACTATGCACCTCAAAGAGAAATTATATCTCACAATAGCCCTGTCCTCTAACAGACAAGATTGCATTGTGCACACAGGCAAGTCAGAGTGTGAACTATAGCACATATGCAAGGTGCCACATCTAAGTGGCAGGCTGCCTGAAGCCCTTCATGCTGATTCTAGGCAACACCTTTGGGGAATAGTTGACAGCTGCACTCTTGACAAGAAGAGAGGAAGACCTTCTTGAACAAACATGTGCGCACACACACACACACACACACACATATACATGCACTTTAACTTAGGGCAAAGATCCTTGGACTGTCTTCTTACCGAGTGCTGCACAAAGCAAGACAAATTGAAAATAGCTATTAGGGCACTACATGACAGTGGGTATTAGCAAATCATTTAAATATCTGTCTTTACCTTCCCATTTACGCACAATTATAGACATTTGACTCATTCAACACTGTTTGCTATGATATTTAGAATCTACCAAGGTTATGCCCAGACCCCAAAACAGCAGGCACCTAAGTCATCCTCCAGCAAGGTTAGATAGGAATTTAGAATTGGGAGATGCCGACACATGAGGCAAGCTATGTCTCTATCTATCATTGTTTAGCCCCTATCACAACTGTGACGGTAGATACCATTATTCCCATTATACAGTCAGGAAACTGAAGGCTAGAAAAATTGGTAACTTGCACAGGCCAGAATTCAGAGACACCTAACACCAAGGGCTTTACTCTTTATGCTATGTCACTATCTCCCATCTTACAGCCTGCATGTTTCAGATTTAAGAAATGAAAAACCTGTGCCTTCTCAGGAAGTGACAATTGAAATAAAAAGAATATTTGGGGACTCTGACCTTGGTCCATTTCTGTCTCTTTCACTTCCATCTTTATTCCAGGTGCTCAGAAACTGCTCTTTGAAATAAATATGAAAGATCCTTCTTTGCCTTGAGATAAAACTACATGGCAATGTTATAAGCCAGGTTATTGAACTCTGCCAGATGGCACTTATTTACCTATGTATCATCTTCATTTTATCCGTGGGTAGAGGTTTTAAAAAGAAAGAAAAAAGTCATTGTTGTTAATGTCCTATGAAGGTATAACACCTTTTGCATGATTTACAACCAGGTCCTCTCTCTGACTCTACCTCCTCCTGGCCACCCCATCCCCAATGTTCTCCATCATCATAAAAATGTGGGATCTCTTTTTCAAAAAGCTGTAAACATTGCTCAGTCTCTGATCTTGAGATGGAGAATTAGAAGCAACTTTCCCCTTGTTTTTCTTCCCATCCTTCTTCCCTCCCTCCTTCCTTCTTCTTTCCTCCCACACTTTGTGCCCTAGAACGACACCTCAGAGAATATAGGCATTATAAGCTGAGTATCCTTTTCCTTGATGTCCCTCAAAGGGCTCCTTACATTCAGAGGATATATCACTGCATTTGCAGCTCCCCCAGAAGGGCCGTCGCTTGAAAGAGCCCATTACTCTGCTTGAAGCTCTGCTGTAGACTCATAAATAGATTCTCCTCTTTTCCTTGTAACACCGTATAGATTCTTCATTCAAGGATAAGAAATAGATGAGAGTTCAAGCCTTCTTAGAACTTACTAACTCCCTTCCTAACCCCCTTCGAAGAACTTGTCCCCTTTGCTAACACCATATACGTGGCCATTTGGGCCTTTTCAGTTCAGAAACACCTGGCAGCAATGGCTGGTGATAACAAGGGAAAGCCCACCTGAGTTAGTACATTCCCAGGCAAACACATCCGCACTCCCAGGCCTCTGCTTGTCCAGTTTCTTCCACTTGGACTGCTCTTCCCACATCTAAGAGCAAAGCCTCACCCTTCTCAGCCATCCTTGTCCCACGAAATCTTTTCTACCTTCTCCCAGTTGAAACCTTTTCAATTTCCATTGCACTTTGTCCTGTACTTCTTATTATATTAATCCCATTTACCTTATATTAGCATATTATGTAAATATGCTTTGGCACTTATTAGATTATATTCACCTGGAGGGCAGCAGCTTTCTTTGATCTATTTATATGGCCACCACAGACTCACAACGTAGCATTTGGTTGCTCTAGTGATGAGTTCAGGGATATACAGATAAGAAAAGCCTTTATTTACTTTGGTTTTAATTTTATTCCAAGAACAGTGGCACAGTTTGGTTTTTCTTCATATCTTTCCCTTTTTTATGGTTGCTTTTTTCAAATGGCTTATAAAATCGTGGGAGAAATAGTCCTAAATGTTAAATAATTGAGTGTTTTATTGCATTTAGAAGCAGCAATAGCTATCACAAAGGTAAGCATACTTCATTCTCAAATGAAATGTGCAAACAGAAGTTTTAAGAGCGACTGCACCACCATGGGTGAATGTAGAAAGCTATTGAGGAGAGCTGAAGGTTTGGTTACAACTTGAATAAAAGGTATGTTCTATCAGGCAGGAGGTGGGAAAGCCAGCCACACAGATAATCGCATTAGGATCAGTCAGGCACTGGCAAAACATTTTCAGTCCAGGGCCAAGGGTAAACATTTCAGTTTTGGGACTGATTACATAATTTACAAACACACTGCAAAATGAAATTGTAGGCCCCCTTGTTAAAAAGGCAGTAACAAAGTACTATTAAAAGTACAAAAATATAAAGCCTTTTCTATACTTCCATGCTCACTCTCTCAATTTGTCATGGTGTTTTATATTTTCTATTTAATGACATTTTTAAGGAAAGAAATTTTTGAATTATTAGCATGAGTTTTTTTCATTCATCTTTATATCGTGCCATACCAATCTTAAATACATTTTAAATAAGAACTTTTAACTCATATGCAGAATTACTTACATAGGAAACATTTCTTATTTCATAGCTCATGCAGTGCATATGTCTTTTGTTCTTACCAGAAAAGTGGAAACACTACACAAATTAACTCAACTGTTTTTATTTCACTTCTTGATACACACACATTCTACAAACACTGTCTTCCCTTTTCTTACCAATGAGTAAGGAAGGATTAAAAATAAGAGAAACTATGGGTTACTTTATCTTTTCCTTCTGTCATGATTTTCAGCTTAGGTGGTTGGCCAATTCATGGAAGTAACATCAGTAAGAAAAGATATAATTGCGTTTCTTGGTCATGTTTGTTTCTTAGAATGCCGTTGTTTTCTTTCTGTGTTTGAAGCACATTTTTGTTCCAATGGAAAATATAACCTTTAAGAACTGTGAGCATCTCAGCTTGTGTAGTAGTAGATGTAACACACTTTGTACTCACTCTGAATATCATTGAATGTGCTTCATGTGCCTGTGCTCATGGGGTGTTGTGAATATAATTGGGATGTGGTGGCAAGAAAAAATGGACATGCATATTTTATATGCACATGCTTATGTGTATCTTTTTTGCTCTTGCACATACTTAATTTTGGGGTTATACTTCACTTAAAAGCACAAGTTCAAAAATAAAATTATGAAGAGTTTCGAGATGGGGACAGGGGAATATTAAACCAAGAGCAGGTTGTGTGGGGCCTCACGTGACTGTGCAGGTTTCATGCCCGTGAAGCTGGCCCAGGCTTTGCAAGCCATATGGACTCCATCTCAAGTATTGAACTGTTGTAACATGAAGCAGCCTTAAACAATACATAGACAAGTGGATGTGACTATGTTCCAATAAAACTTCATTTACAAAAACAAGTGGCAGCCAGGATTGGACCTGTTGGCCACCATTCGCCTATCTCTGGTTAGATAAAAACATGAAAGTGAGAAAGTATAAGACTTGTCTGAAAACTGCTTATCCAATGGAAAGTAAGTTCAGGAAGGTTGGGAGAAGCCCAATTATGAAGGACTAGATATGATTGCTTAAGTATTATCCTCTAGGTGATGAAGAATGATTGGTGGTTTGAATTGTGGTTGAACTATTGAGTTGACACAATCTAATGAGAATTCTAGGGAATGAATAGGCAGGTGTTGTGTCAGAGAGATAGGAAGTGGTAGATATGGCTGCATAGAGCCCAGCAGGGAAGCTATTGTGAGTCCATGTATGAGATGATAAGAACTTGGAGTATAAAGAAAGGATCTACAGTGGTGCAAAAACTTGATTTGAGAGGAATTTTAAGTGACAAGTCACCAGAAAGTGGTGAACAATTTGATGTGGGGGCCAAGAGAAGAAAAGATAGACAACTTCAAGGTCTTGTTCTTTGAATGCTGCAAAACGAATGCCTTCATTCATTCCCTGGACATGTATTGTATATATCCCTTGTTTGCTAAAGTGACCATAAACAAAGACGATTGTTTGGTAGGCTGCTGTTTTTCTGTGGCTGCAGAATTTTGGGCTATTTGGGTTGATTTCGAATTGCTGACTAGGTATGGTGCATTCAGGGCATTCAAAATGTGGCAATGGGATTGAGGAAAGAAATAAGGGGTGGCAATAAATGTGTGTGGCCCATCTTCACAGTGAGCAGAATTGGACCAGTGACAGCAGATGTCTTTTGTCCAATGGAAAAAGCATAGAGAAGAGAAAGAGCAGAAAAGGAGTCTAATACCCTAATAAGTTACATCCCTTAGTGTAGCCCTTTCTACTTTTTAAACTAAGTTGATATTTCACCTTCCAGTTTAACCTTGTCCAGAAAGATTAAGAGGTCCATGTTTGGTCACTATGCTAGAGTGAAATAAAACAAACTATGTGAAATAAGTCAAGTTTATAGCGTAGATCCCCCTTCATCTTCAGGTGAGTCCAATGCCAAGGCCATTTGTTGGCTCAAGTAAGGTCTCACTTACAAAATTTAAATTTTACTTTTGGCTAAATAAGTATGATAGCCTGGTCATTTCACAAAAACACACACACGATTTTACCCTACCTAGTATAGCAGGTGGATTGACTGTTCTCTTAAGAGATGCATTCTAGGGATGACAAGAGCAGCATCCTCTGTGATAATGAAAGCCTTATAATGTGTTTTTTCTAGTAGCTTAGGATGTTGTGTATTAAGCTGTATATTAGCAAATACTTTGTCTACTAGGAAAGATGTAAATAAGATTACTTTGTATCATTTTTGTCTACAAATATTCATTGAAAATGCATTGAATCATGGCCTTATGCTTAAGCACAGGGTATATAGGTTGTTTATGTTAATATTCCTAACCTCTTCCTAGACTTGTCTAGACACAGAAGACCATTTGGCTCAGTATTCTGCAATTTAGTTCCCTTGCTTGACTATAATTTACCTATATACCAGAAATGAACTTTTGGGCTTCAGGGGCCCTAATTTGACTACTATTAGACAGAAAACCTGTAGCAAACTAGGACAGCCAAATTTAAGCGAGCTGCCTTAAACTTTCTATGGCCAACATTACTCTTTAATAAATTTCACTAATGCTCTTAAATTTAAACTTCAAAAATGATATTTAATTTTTTATGTAGGCAACCCTGAACCTAGGAAATCTAAGGCAGTTTTCAGGGCAGTCACCTTTAATTGCCCACAACCCTTAAGATTTAGGATATATGTGCTAAAACTCCCACTTAAGTACACTTTGCAAGAATGATTTTCACAGTATCAAATTTCTGGTTTTGATCTCTCATCCTATGTGGTTTTCTATCAAGGCATATGAAAGAATGTGTGTTCCCTTGCCCAAAGTGTAAAAAAAAAGTCACCAAGAATTTTTTAAAATTTGTTTTTAAAGATTTTGCTGTGTGTGTATGAAAGTACTACACACTTTAGTTGTTTTGTTGTTATCATTGTTGAGACATTTAGACTATATTTGATTAGGAGATACTTGTACTCCATACATCATGAGAAATTATGCTGGTTAGATAGGACAGCATGTGTGTTTTATAGTGAAAGCAATTTGGCATGATTTTAGTTCTGTTACCTACCTGCATAGCTGCCTTCAGCCATGTTTACTCCATGTGAGTGGGCATATGTTAAGGATACAAGAATCATCCACTTTATGAATTGCATTGCTGAAGGAGACCTTCATTCCAGGGTACATCACATTTGGCTTCCTCTGTAAAGAAAGGCTTCTAACTGGTTTGCTCGCCTTTGACTTGAGCTTTTTTTTTTTTTGTCGTCTTGGTCATATCAAATTTCTTTTTAAAAATTAGCTCATTTCCTGCCATTCCCCAGTATGCGCCAGTGGCTTCAGCCCACATGTCCTGTGCTGTTGGCTCACACACCTTTGTATGTGCTGTTTCTTCTGCTGAGAGGGTCTAGTGAACTTCTGCTCATCCTTCAAGACCAGACTCAAATGGCATCTTGTTGCAAACAAGTGGATTGATCTATCGTTTTATTGATTGTCTCATTCACAAACACTACTCGAATGCCTGCTATGTTCTGGAAAACTTAAATGGACTCAAACATGCCTTCCTCTGGGTGTTCTCACCACTTGGTACTCATAGTCATAACTAATCCACATTGGGTTCCTATTCTCTAGCCTGCATCCCTCAATAGATTCTGTGGCCTTTTGGAGAACAAAGTTGATTTGTTATTTATTTCCATATTCACAGCATTCAGCCTAGTGCCTGGAAGATAGTAGGGGCCTACTACATGTTTGTTGACTAGAAGAATGATTTATTTCATCAAGAAACCTTCTATAAAATACTAAGTGGGATGCTTTCCTTGCATATTATAATGGCCAGCCTTCTCTGTGTTTGCCAACATCGCACCCCAGCGTAGACATACTAGAGTTTTATCCTTACCAGCCATCTCTCTCTCATTTCCATCCTGCTTTCCCAGCACTCCTCTGCACCCTCCTGCTGTGTGCAAAGCTCCAAACCTGGGAAAAGACCAGGCAGTGCTCTCATTCTAAAGGGGAGCAATTGAAAGCATTTCTCTGGTAATTTAAGCACACAGCAGCTACCTTTGCAAAAACCCAGTTGCTAAATTACCCCCTTGGCTCCTCATTTTTCAGGAGGGGAAAGAGAAAAAAACAAAACAAAATATTGGCGGGGAGAGGAAGAGACTCTAGTAGGAAAAGAGTCAATGTTTCGTTCAGGTTCAGACTTAAACTCCTTTCTTCCTCCTTTCCATTCAGCGGCTGCAGGGCTCCTGGTATGGCACGTTCTGCTACTTTTCCTTTTAATGTTTTAAATGCCGCAAATGCCTGTCATAAACCACCTTCTTAATTATGCAGAAGTGGGAGCTGAATGGTTAGTTAGTGGTGCTATTGCAATTACTGCACTTTTTCAGGTCCGCTGCTGTTTTATGTGACACTGTTTCCTAAGTTGCTGATTAAGATGATGTGGTGGGTGGAGTCCTTCTTCTTACCATCAGAGAGGGTCCTCTGCAGGCTGGGATAATGAGTCCTCAGGCAGTAGTTTATGGCCTAACAGGAATTAAAGAGAGGAGCCAAGGAGGGGATGTGTCCATTCATTTCCTTCTTAGAAAATAAAGCCCTCTGGTTTTATGCAACTTTGGTTCTCCTTTGTCCAGTCCCAATACTGAAATTATTAGAGAAACATCCACGATGGATTCTAGGGAGAAGTCTCGATCTTATCTGGACCCGATATTCTGAGGCTTTCAGGCGTCGTTGGATATCCTCGTGCAGCGAAAGAGCCTTGCACTGGAGTTCAAATGCTGGTGGGGAGATTTAAGACTGTCGGAATTTCAGTCGATCTCTTCAATTTGCTTTCTCTCGCTCCTTTTTTAAGCCAAATGTGAATAATTCTGTGTGCACATCTTGGGCCCTGAATGACTGTGTTTCCAGGATTGTTTTAGGCACTAATTGAAAGAAAATATGTGAACTTGAAAGCAACATGATATGGTAAAATAGTGCAATCATTCATTCATTCACAGATATTTATTGAATGCCTACTAGGCCTAGGCAGTGTGCAAAGACCAAGGAATGGGGCGGAAAGCAATACAAAGCCCTTCCCTTCACAGAAGGGCATTCTGGTTAGGGATGCTGACATGGAAGTAGTCAGGAAATAAACGCTTTCAGATGGTGTCAAGTGCTATGAAGAAAAATAAAGTAGGGTGAGGCAATGGAGAGTGTGCTAGGGGCTATGATTTTGGGTGGAATGGTCAGAGAAGGCTTCTCTGTGGAAGTGACACTGAAGCAGGTGCCGGAATGACGTTAAGCAATAAGATGTAACAATATCCAAGAACATTCCA
This sequence comes from Avahi laniger, assembly GCA_963575035.1. Taxonomy (NCBI): domain Eukaryota; kingdom Metazoa; phylum Chordata; class Mammalia; order Primates; family Indriidae; genus Avahi; species Avahi laniger. Next base: position 23,305 of record CAUYSK010073085.1, read on the forward strand.
TGTTGAGGGAATAGCAGGTGTAATCGCCCTCAAACAGAAATGCACTTGGCTTATTTGAGGCCCAGCAGGAGGCTGGCTGGTAGAACACAGTGAGCCAGCAGGACGGGGGGTAAAGTGAGGTCAGAGAGATAACCAGGACCATATTGTGCGTAGCCTTGTAGGGAAACAAAAGGACTTTGGATTTAATATAATCTTATTTACATTTTAAAAGAATCATCCTGGCAGCTGGTTGCCAATTATACTATAAAGAGGCAAAGTGGAAGAAAGGAGACACCAAGGAGGCTACCACAGGAATCCAGATGAGAGTTATTTTAGGGAGATAGTAGGAGTGTGTTATAGCGTTATTATGATGGCCTCTGCTTCCTTAAGTGTTTGCTTCATAAATTAGCAGAGTTGAGAGCTGTGACTTGGACCTAATACATTATTTATTTTGAAATTGATACATAAAATAATATTCCTTATTTTGTTAACCGATATGAAATATTGAAGGAGGTTTGCCTTTACTTTGCATCTATTGACTTATTAAACATTAGATGGGAGATGAGGCGATGTGGCCCTAGAGCCAAATAAATAACACCAGCCTTGCCTTCCAGACTGTGATTGAGAGCGGAGATTATATGGCCTCTATGTGGCCCCTGGGGCTCCTTTCCCTGTCCTTCACTAGGTGGGAGGCAAAAAGCTCAGCAGTGCAACATGAACACTGCTCTCCTAATTGCTGGAAAAAACTGTGCTGTTTCTTCTTCAAAATGTTGATTGCAGCTACAGGGTTATGCTTTTATGTTACAGTATAAAGGGTTTTTATTCTAAAGAAAAGGGATTTGTTGGCACTGTGGGATATATGTGTGTGCGTGTGTGTGTGTGTGTGTGTGTGCAAATAGATATGCTTGTACTGGGAGACTAATTACTTTGTTTTTTTCCTCTTCAATAAAGAAAGCAATTTTGGGTGGAAAATAGTATGACAGTCCTAATACTAGTTGACTTTTTCTTCTTCAGAGTAGATACAAGAGAAAATGCTACATTTATGTTTGTCCTATGCGTTCTCCCTTTATGTTTCTGTGTGTTCACATCACTTTTTTAACTGGCATCAGGAGAAAAAGTTTATGCCATATTCTCTACTCCTTTTACTCCTTTTCTTAAGAAAGAGATGTCCTAGAATTAAAATATATTTACATATATTTTTTCCACATCTGAAGCTTAAAGGGAATATGAATTATTAAACTTATTAATGAGGGTGGATAGTGTTAAGGGCTTATTATATATATATACATGTTTTATATAACACATATAGTTTATATATAACATATATATCACTGTATATAAAAATAGTATAACTATATATATTTCACTATTTGCTTCCACTTTTATTATTTCAAGTTTCTCTTAGATAACCCCGAGCTGCTCTTCTGTATTCAGTTAAGATCAATCTTACCACGTCTAGAATCACCTTCTATGCTGTCTGTAATCACTGACTTTCATCCTCAAACTCTGGTCCCACTTATCTGCCACTTAGCATTAGCCATCTTATAATGTCATTTATCCCTTTTGAACATTTGTCATTTCTACCTAACTGGATCTTCCGCTTCTTTAGGGCAAAGACCGTACTATGTGTCTCCTCATGTGTGCGTATCTGCATCAGTTCAGACTCTTTGGTTGCAAGCAACAGAACCAACCAGCTAGACTACCTCAAGTAGATCAGGAATGTATCAAAAGGCTTATGGGTAGCTCACAGAATCAAAGCAAAGGCGAAAGGAAGAAGTTTCCAAAAAGAGAGAATTTTGGGAGGTCCAGGTAGCAGGGAATAATTAATAGCTATTTTAGGCCACTGCTGCTAATATGCTTGAACTCCAATTATTTCACCCCATTCTTGCAACAGTCTGCTGAAGCCTCAGAGGTGTTGGATCATGTGCTTACTCTTAGGGAAGTAGGAAAAAAGTCACCTTTTGGGAGTTCTATAAGATCATGAACAATGGGAAGAAGGTGCAATTTCCCCAAAGAAAACCAGGACACTGGGTGGCCCTAAACAACTGTCCTCTGCAATATCAAGGATACTTTGATGTCCATGGTTGGAGCTCTGTAGAAATTTGGTGTAAGTGATGGAGATTGTGATGGGGATAGTGATATAAGGGAGAGGAAGAGTTATAAATGACTTTGCTCTTTTGAATAAATTATCACAAAATGTCTTTGCAGTCAGAATGACAAATAAGTGGTATGGCCTGTCAACATCTGAAGTTAATACAGGCTGGCTGTCCTTTCTTTTTGGCTACTTATGTTTCAGCAATGCTTTCCCAAAGGCCACAGTAATAAACATGTATTATGCTATATAAAGCAGGTGTTGCATGCCCTGGAAACAAGGACACCTAATTGAATCACCTGTGCTGTGTCCCTTTCAACCCTGGAGGCGTAACCGAAACATTATCTTAGTTGCCACCTCATTGTGATTCGCATCCCCACATTCTCACCTTCTGGTAGCTGGATTACAAACAACCCTGAAGTCAGGGTGGTGTAGAAACCAATTTTACATATTTTATTACTGATACGATACATTCTAATCACATATATCCACATAGCACTTTTACCCATCACTACAGTTTTGTTTTTTTTCTTGTGACCTTGGCCACATACTTTAAATTCCTTGGGAAAATATGCTGCCATTAGAAATGCTTCACCCATTTTTTGAAAAAATGACAGGCTACAGATGTTTTTCTTCCAATTCTGTCATATATTTCTATTCCCTAGACTTACGTTTTCTGGATTTAAGCTTTTCCTATAGTTATCAGAAACATTATTTTAAGAATGATTTAAATTGAACCTCATTGTGAAACTGGCTACTGAATCTGAGTCGGGACCTTCTTCTGGAGGGAGGTAATTAAATATTCTTCATTGATGCTATTTTAAATGTATTGAATGAAAGGAGTTAATTATACAGCAGGGAACATGGCAGACTTCTGACTAATAATGAGCTCTATGTTTAATATCTTCATCTTTGTTAGAATCATTAAACTTGTTGAAACCAATCAGATGCCTGAAATGAATGTAGACTCATAACTAACCAGCTCCAAATGGAAGTCCCTCGCAGATGCAGGAGCTTGTATCTCTAATGATGACTTCAGGGAAGGAATAGAGATATAGTGCTTTGTTCTGTGCAGTATAATCTCTTTCAGTTGGCCTTCCATTGTGATTATAGGGAGAAAAGAAGAATAAGTCCTATTGTTTTGAGAAATCCCATCTGTTATAAATGGAATGATGTTTGTGCCTAGATATTATAAAAGAGGAAATGATTTTTTTTCCTCAAAACCTTACATGAGCAATCTCTTTAGAATCTGGTGCAATATTGAAGTTTCTATGCTGTTGAGTGACCATGAGATAAGTACATTAATTCTGCATCTTGGGATGCCCAAGAATCGCTAAAGAACCAAACATGTTCCTAAAGAATGGATCTACTGTCATGCCCTATTGGAGAAATGTGGGCTTTTGAGGTCGTGCTTTCTTTGTTACTCCATTACTGGTGTCTTTTGTGCCTTAAAGCGAATTTTGCCAACTCTCAGACATTTAAAGTACTTCCTCTTAAATTTCTCCTTTTTTCCGAGTGTTTCACCCAACAGCATGTGGCTTTGTTCTTATTTACAGGACTCCCAGGGTTCTGTGCTGTCCTTTCCATGTTGGAAAATGTAGCTTTGCCATTTCAAGTACAGGAAGTCAAGAAACTTCCTTCCTCCACGCCTTCCTTGATTCTCCAGGGGAGTCCTGTTATCTGGCTGTGGGGAGCTGTAATGATGATTGGCTTGAGATCAGCATATAATTTATCTTTGCATATGGGAGTTGGAAGACTTTAGGGAATCGGTAGGGTGGAAATATCAAGTTCTCACGTGGGTCCAGAAAGCTGATGTGTGTGTGTGTGTGTGTGTGTGTGTGTAGGGGAATATTAGAACAGAACAATAGCCATCATGGGAAAGGGAAATCTCAAGTCCATCTAAGATGGTTAAACCACAGAGAGGATTACTTTGAAGAGTTATGGCGGCCTTCAGGGGAGAGATTTAGGTCAGTGGCCTTAGAGAGAATATAGCATATATAATTTATATTTTTAAACTTGGATTTTATCACTGTATTTCCACCAGTGTACCTAGTAGTGGCAACATCATGTGTCTCCAAAAGCTCAGGCTTTAGAATCCAATAGGTCCAGGTTGAAATCTCAGCTCAGACTTTCACCAGCTGTATGACCTTGGGTGATATATATATCCTCTCTAATCCCATTATATAATCCCATTATATAATATAAGATACATCTCTATCTTTAAAATAGAGAAAAAGTAATAGTTGCTTTGAAGTGTTGCGGAATGGATTTAAATGAGATAATTCATGTAAAGCACATAGCCCAGTACGTAATTAATTTATCACTTATTATTAGAAATGTGATGATTGAAGATTGCTTTATTATTTAGCTAAATGCAATTAAAATCTTTTCATTTTTATATATCTGAGTCTTCCAAGTGCTGTAATTTTCCTCTGAATCTTACTGCTTATCCCAATTGGAGATCTAAGATAACTATCTTTTTAGTGTTTGTTAATCATTTGACATGTTTCTTCTCAAATTAAGGGAAAATGCTTATTTCATAGTCACTGTTGAGAATGAAAATTGTGAGACTAAGTATTTGTTTTGCAAAGCACAGTATAACAGGGAAGAAAAAACAGGTCGACATACTGCAGGGAGATCCATTTGAGAAAACAAATCCTACCCATATTGGAGGGGAGACATTAGTGAGGTGAATGTCAGCCTCCCCGCCCTCCACCTCTGTCCAGGATCACACAGCACAGTCTGTGCTGAAGTGCCCTGCAGTGTAATGAACCAAGCTTACCTTTGCAGTCACAGCTTTGCTCTGGTCAGACCATTTATTAACCAAATGTGGTGAAAAGTTTCAGGTAAATCATAAAATGTGACCTAGGAAAACAAGAGTAAATCACATGCAGATAGCTGGGAATCATTCCGGGATGCATAGAGTTAGATTGCTCACATCTGTGGAAATGCTGTATGTTAACCATTGATTCTCAAACTTTAATGTACATCAGCATCCCCAGGTGGGCTTGTTAAGATGCAGATTGCTAGGACCCAGCTCCAAGGTAGGTCTCAGGTGGAGCCTGGAATTTTGCACTTCTAACAAAGTCCTGTGTTGCTGATGCTGGTGGCCAAGGCCCACACTTTGAGAAACACTGTCAAAGTGCATACCATAGTTTCTTGCTATTCAAAGTACTGTCCTTGGACCACAAGTATCAGCATTACCCAAGATCTTGCTAGAAATGCAAATTCTCAGGTCTTACTCCAGATCTACTGAATTAGAATTTGCATTTTTAACAAGCTCCCCAATCTGACTTGTTTGCATATTAAAGTTTGAGAAACACCTATCTAGTGGTTATGGACAAGGGCTGTGGATAATTCAGAATTTGAGTAACTGGGACACGTATTCAAGTTTCTGTACTGCCATTTCTTAGCCCTGTAATTTTGGTGGGAGTTGTCATGTTTTTGTTTTTTAATTCCCAGTTTCATCTAAAAAAACTGGGATGATCATACTTGAAAAGTTATGAAGATTAAGTGGGATAATACATGTAAAGTGCATATAATTAGTAGCGTTGTTAAATGATGTCCTTATTTCTTTTAATGTGTAATCTGTCCCGTGAAACCATTAGAAACAGTTGTTTGAGGAAAGTATTTGAAATTGTGAAATGTTTTCATATAGTCTGTTTTGAGAGAAGCTATTTTCACAGTACAGCAATAGGTTGTGTTCACTGTGTTATTTTGTCTCTGAGTGACAGTTGTGGAGATATATAATGGATCAAGTTTGCCAAATCACAGCCTCCTAGTTTGACCTCTGAATTTGAGAGAGAGAGAGTGTGTGTGTGTGTGTGTGTGTGTGTGTGTGTGTGTGTGTGAGTGAGAGGGACAGAATGAGAGTTTGTAGGAGGTGGTGTATGAGGGAAAAACTAGGGAGTCTCCAATCCTCCCTAATAGTAGAGTATGAAAATATAATATGGGCTTTTAAAGATAAAATTAGATTTATAATATGTGACAACATCAGTTAATATGCTTTACCCTCATGGAGGTATTATGAAGAGATGGTATAACAGTTAATAAAGTGTTTTGAGAACACTAAAAGATATATAAAATTGGGTGTTTGGCATTATTTAATTCTTAAACCATAGCCATAGTGATATTTTCTTTATTCTCTAACCAGCTAGAATTCTATATTTTGGCAATTGGAAGATATCATAGTCCTCTCAGTGCCCTCATCAATTGAGAAATAAGCCTGCTGCTTTTAGTATTTCATGTTCTCAAAGCTGAGAAATTTCAAAGTCATGTTATGTGAAAATGAAATACGATGGCTGTAGAGAAAATAGATTAAAATGAGAACCGCTCTAATGCAAATCAAGAGGGTTAATGGGAGCAGTGTCTTCTGGATTTCAATGCAGGTCTCTGTGCAAATGTCTCTCTTGTGACATCTTTGGACCCAAGTTGGTGTCATCCAGCTTGGAGGGGATCTTTTCTGAAATTTGGCTCCTATGCAAATAAGCCTCTTAGGACTAGTCATTATAGATGCATGCCTGGCACTGTAACTACATTTTTAGCATTTACAGGTAGGGCAGGGGAGCTCTTAACTGCTCAGTTAGCACCTGGGGTAATCTCCATCAACTGTAATGGCAAGTCACCGAGTTCTTAAGGAGCATCTCCTGCTAGTCCCTGGTAACAAGGGTAGATGTGTGAGGGAGGCAAATTGTAAGACCTTATGCTGAAGATCCTATAAGCCCCTGTCACTCAAAAGTGCAATCCACAGGACCAGTAGCACCTGCATCACCTGGGAGCATGTTAGAAATGCAGAATCTTGGACCCCACTTCAGACCCACTGAAGTTTAACAAGATCTCTGGGGGAGTCATATGCGTCATAAAGTTTGGAGAGTCCTGCTTTAAGAAACAATCTTTCAGAGAGGGAAGTTGAACTGTGCAAATATTTAAGACCATTTGAACTTCAAATTCAGAGAATGAGGTTGGTTGTTACCAGGATAGAAGGTTTAATAATTAGTTCTAAACCACTCTAATAGTTGTAGGTCTAAAGGAATGTGTGAGTGTGAAGTCAGTTATCCATTCTATCACTGTAAAGACCTCAAATAAGGGAGTCTGATTAAGCTTCCTCAGTCTGTGTGGCAGATTCAAGTAGATCCCAAAGATTAGAACAAAACAAATCAAAAAAGGGCAACACCATAACAAACTTCAAGGCAGAGCTAAACCCGGAAATAAATTATGAAGTTTTTGAATAGAATGGTAATGGAAACAGTAATGAGGCGCTCCACTATTTGAAACCTAGGTTTAGAAGCTAGAATCAAAAGAACTTTGTTTAGATCTAATGCATACTCTTATTTAAGCTAAATGGAAATCTTTGCCTCTGTTCCAGTAACCAAATCAGTGGCAGAGCTGGAGGTGGAAATACCAGTGGGGGTTGTGGGTGGGGATCAGTTTCATCCCCTGAACACATTTTCTGACAATTTTTAAAATAATTGATTGACAAGACGCTTGTTCATTCTATGATTCAGAGACATGGGAGGAAGCAATTTGAGAGCAAGGACCAGCCTGTTCCATGCTGGGTTGAAATCGTCTCTAAAATATAGACGGATATAGATGTATCACCACCAACCATCATCACAGGGCTGTCCTCAGGCTTGCTCTCCTGATATTAGAATCTGGCCATTCTTATGAATCAAATACACTATTTTACTTTATAACAAATGCTTGAGGGGCTTCAGAAACACTGTGAATCTTTCTGAAATCATAGGCAAATGTTTTTATGTCTGTACCCAAGTACATTTTTTTTGCTTCCCAAGAAAATGACCTACCTATTGTTTATATGAGATTATCAAGGCATCTGGGATCTCAAAAATTTTAAGGAACCATTGGATTGGAGAATTTTTATTTATTTTCCCAGGAGAACTGTTTGGGGTTCTGTGCTACTCAGCTATATTATCCCCCTGATTTCTGTAACTGTGTTAGTTAGGATGCTTTGGAGTGCACGACACAGCAAATCTGACTTTAGTTGCCCCAATCAATAAAACCAAGTCACTGACTTGTGTAACTGAAAAGAACGGCCCTGCTCACTTCACATGAGACTTGAGGCAGGGGTCAGAGGTATCAACTAGAGCATTATTTCCTTATTTTTTTCTCCTGTGCCTTTTCTGGATCTACCAGAAGATGATCTACCAAGGCTCGATCCTCATGTGCTTCTCAGATAGTGGCCAGCATCTAGGGCCACCTGCTCTCCCTTTCATTTTGAGTTACAGAGAAAGAATTTTTGTTCTGTTATGCTTATACACTGTTGATGGGACTGCAAATTAGTACAACCTCTATGGAAAACAGTATGGAGATTTCTCAAAGAACTAAAAGTAGACCTACCATTCAATCCAGGATTCCCACTACTGGTAATCTACCCAAAGGAAAAGAAGTCATTTTATCAAAAAGACACCTTCACATGAATGTTTATTGCAGCAGCACAATTCACAATTGCGAACATATGAAATCAACCCAGGTGCCCGTCAATTCATGAGTGGATTAATAAAATTATTTTTTAATTTAAAATACTTCTGGAAAATTTCTCCTTTGAAACTGAGATATTCCCTTTCACTGGGAAGTTGACCATAGAACTTTGTGTAACACAAAGTGTATCAGGAGAATCTTTGGCAAAATACTTGAAAGAAACTCACAGAATATGTAAGTCGCCTAAGTTCCAGAATTCTGCTTACGTATTTACATATTGACTGGGCTAAGATTTTTTTATGGCTCAGAGAGAAATATGGAGACTTTGTATCATAAAGGAAGTAAACTATTTTATTATATCTTATTCTGATACAATCTCTGAGAAGTAGATGCTCAAGGGCTTTGTCTAATATGCTCTCACATTCATTAAAAAGACAATAAAACATTTCCAATTTAACTATTCTTTTGTTTTGATTAAACGCCTCTATTGGATGAATATTTGCAGTTTCCAACTACCCAGAAGATTATTGGTTAAAATCTTTGCCTGGCAGCGTCTGTGTCACTGAGTAAATTTGTATAGCTTTCTTGGTAAAGATTGAACACACTTTCATGTTTTAAATATTTCTAGAAAAATTCAGATTCAAAAAGTAGATAAGAAAATTTATCCCACTTTGATATTAAGGGAGCAGACACAGGTTAAATTACTTGCCTTAGGAGGGTAAGGGAAATTATATTGATTATTTGTTCCATACTAACTCTGTCCTCAATGCCAGGCTGTGTAACATGGTGTCACAAGAAACTTCTGACATAGCTCCTGTCCTCAGGGTGATTATAGTAAGGTTTTGAGAAAAGACAGACAGATATGAATTAAATTTTCTGTGTTATCTACTAGCAAGATCTGTCTGTTCTACCTCTAAAATAAATCTCAAATTTAATATCAAATCTCTGATTCTGCCTCTACCAGCCTAGCGTAGGTGACCATCATTTCCCACCCGGACTACAGCTATATCCCCCCAGCTGATCTTCCTACTGCCATTTCTTTCTTTCTTTCTTTTTTTTCTGCTATAAATTATCTATTATTTTATAATTTGCCATATATGTAAAGCCACATTGTTCATCTCAGGTCTCATAGCACATATAATTACTTTATTTTTTTACTTATTGTTAAAACTATAAACAAAAAAGAATATTGTCAGACAAGGCAAAAGATAGCAGATGTTTTCTATGCAACCAAAACCCATAACATCAAGTATACCTACAGTGAGAATGGCCTTTGTGCAGAAAAAACATCCAAGTTACTAGAAGTGAGCAATTCCATGTTATTCTGTTTCACTCAAAATAATCAAATTACATAGGACAATTAGTGATGACTCAAAAAAGAAAAACAGATTTATAGGAGCCTTAACATACTGTCATGACAACTACTATAATAAAAAAATTCTACTGCTTCCGTTTTGTGTCTTGCACCACTATATCCTTCATATGGCAGCCAGAGTTATCTTTTAAAATGTAAAGCACATCATAGAACCTGTTCTTGCCAAAACAAGGTCCATCGATGTTCCAATTCACTTAAAGTGAAAATCCAAGCTCCTTGTTGCTTGGAAATCTTTACGTAATCTCAGAACTGCCCAAATCTCACTTCTAATGTGCTACCTCTCTGCTCCTAGGGTCACCACCCTTTTGGCCATATTCCTGTTCTTTGAAGGGGTCTTAGAACTTGCCATGGTTTCCGTATGCAGTGGGTTTAGGTGGATGGCTCCTTCTCACCATTCAGGTTTCACTTACATTATCACGTCCAGGAAGAGATCTTGCTTGACTACCCTGCCTAAAAATGTCATATTTGCTAACTTAAGTATATAGATAGTATGTCTTTCCTAACTTCAATAGAAAGTCCATGAAGTCGGTGTTTCTATCTGTCTTGTTTACCACCACCCCAACATCTTAAAATAGTACCTCCTAAGGCTCTCAGTAACAGAAGATGGCACCAAATTAGAGCACTGAAAATGCGCAGAATTTCAGACAATTGTAAAAGCATCCTGGCCTTGATTATTCAGTGAATGTTTGGAAGAGTTACACGAATTGGAGTAAAACTCTTGAAGTTAAGCAATATTTTAATGGGTTCTGAGAAGGAAGGGGAATGTGCCCATCTTTTTTCTACCACCCTCATACCTACTCTGATAAGAAAATACAGAATAAATGTCTCTGGGATTAAACAAATAACCAAACTGCCTGCAATTATTTTTTTTTTTAATTTTCTGAGAGAAGCTTTATTTTTTCTTTTAATTTGGAGAAGTTTTAAAAATAAAATAGGCCAGGCGCGGTGGCTCACGCCTGTAATCCTAGCTCTCTGGGAGGTCGAGGTGGACGGATTGTTTGAGCTCAGGAGTTTGAGACCAGCCTGAGCAAGACCGAGACCTCGTCTCTACTAAAATTAGAAAGAAATTAATTGGACAAATAAAAATATATAGAAAAAATTAGCCAGGCATGGTGACGCATGCCTATTGTCCTAACTACTCGGGAGGCTGAGGCAGAAGGATTGCTTGAGCCCAAGAGTTTGAGGTTGCTGCGAGCTAGCATGATGCCACAGCACTCTAGCCCAGGCAACACAGTGAGACTCTGTCTCAAAAAAAATAAAAATAAAAATAAAAATAAAAAAATAAAATAAAATAAAAAGTAGAAAGAAATAATACTTAATGTCTTAACAAACTATTAATTTGATCTACTTTCAGAAAGGATCTCATTAAGCTGCCTGATAAAGAGATTATTCAATGTCACTTTTGTTGGGTTTTCAGCAATTATCTGGAATGGTTTTTAAAATGAGGCAACATTTCCCTTTTCAGTAGCACTTGAAAACTCCTTGATGTTGACACAGAAATGCTGACAGAAAAAGGTGATGAACAAAGGGCTCCAAGTCTTGATTCATGCATGCTAAAAATATCAAATCTGTCTCAAAAAAGTTCTAGAAATATGTGAAAGGCAGTCTTGGGCCTTTTCTCCCAAGTTAAGACCATTCTCAAGTAACTTTTGAGCATGAAGTGACAATGACGTTTTTCTCACTCAGTCCTAGCCCATTTCTAGGCATATAATCTGAATTAAACCCTTATATATAATTTTTTAATTAGATTTTTCCTCTTTCCTGGCTTCTTAAGCTTTTCATAACCTTTGTGCTTCCTTTTTTTAATCCTTCAAATTCCAGCATCCTGCTGAGAGGGAATTCATTGCAGTATTTCTATCATCGTCAACAGAGCCACACGATCTTTCTAGTATATTGGAATTACCCATCCATGAAAAAATGCTGTCTTGGATTTGTAATTATTTAGTTGACTCTTATTCAGCTATGTGATGTAAGTAGACTATTTTCCCCCTAATGTTTTATTACCGGCTAAAGCACAGACAGGTATTTTACTTTAATTTAGATAAAGAGTAGGTAATAGAGAGCTGAAATTTCCTAAATTAGGTACATTTTTGCTAGTTAGTTCTATAGTAAATCTTCTTAATTTATCACTGAGAATAGGGTAATTACCACAATATGGAAATGAGCCAGGATTATTGTATCACTGGAAAGTGACTGTAACTTTTAGGTTTGCACTTAAGTAAGTATACAGAGTTGCTTAAACTTCCACGTTATCAATTACTGCAGTTTTTGGTACCTAGCTCCACTATGTATTCCATCACACTCCAGAAGTGGATTTCTCTGCCCTCTCATCAAACTATCTTAGGAGAAAATGTTCTTTTATAACTCCTCTGATGGAGTTGCTTAATGCTGCCTTTAATTGAAAATGGTTGATCAATAAGGTCAATTTTTATGGATTTATTTCTATCATTTAATGTGGCAAATCATCAATTATCATTATCTAAATTAGCGTGGCTTGCTATGAAGAATAAAAGGAGTAAATTGCTTTATGGATTTTCTAGAGCATTGTACACACATAACTTCTGAATACACATCCTTTTAGACAGAGTTATTTTGTGCCAGATTTTAATTCCTATGCTATCATTTCTCCAGTGATACAGGTATCTGTGTCCTACTGGGCATGCTAAAAGGATTGAATTTTAGGAAGTACAAAAAGTGAGGTCTCTGGAATCTTAAACAACAAATTTATGTAATTACTAATAGAATTCCATATCAGTGGAAGCAGGAATAATGGATTTGTTTCCAGAGAACAGACTAGACATTAAAGAGAAAAAGAGAGAAAGAAAAGTAAAAAGAAGAAAGTGCAAATACCTCTTAGTTTATTCTGAAAGCCTGTGTTATCGGTTGAATTATGTCTCTCCCCCATCCACCCCAAACAAAAATTTATATGTTGAATTCCCAGTACCTCAGAATGTAACCTTATTTGGAGACAGGGTTTTTACAGAGGTAATGAAGTTAAAATGAAGTCATCATGGTGGACCCTAATCCAATAGAACCAGTGTCCTCATAAGAAGAGGAAAGTTGGATACAGACATACACAGAGAGAAGATAATGTGAAGAAATATAGGGTGAAGGTGGCCATATGCAAGCCAAGGAGTGGGGCCTAGAACGGATCCTTCCCTCCCTGCTCTTAGAAGGAAGCAACTCTGCCAACACCTGGAGTTTGGACTTATAGCCTCTAGAACTGAGAGGCAATAAATTTCTGTTATTTGAGCCATTGAGTTTGTAGTAGTTTGTTATGGCATTGCTAGCAAACTAATACAGCCCATAAACTGTGACTAACATTTTATATTAAACATATTGTATGCAAGCTTCCCCAAATACCAGGATACTAAAACCCACAGGACTTGCATTGACTATTTTCATTGAACTTTGGAATACAGAATCCAAAGAAATTCGGGCTCCAAGCATAGTTATATCAAAGCATTTTATAATCAAATATTCAAGTACACTCTGATTGGGAGAATTGATCTCCATCTATATCTTTTAAAAAGGGCCCCTACTTTCATTGTAATGACAAGAACGAGACCCATACCTTGTTGAGTCTGATTCTGAATAACAAGTAAGCCAAGGGAAGGGAAATAAAATTTGTAGAAAATTAAGTCAACTAGCATCTATTCTACTGTGAGATGCTGGTGTTTGAGTTATAAAATGGCAAAGCGAATACATCATAGAGATTTATTCTGAACTAGCTTACATTGGACCAAAGGTGATCCATCAGGTTTGTCATTTTATACTGAAGTCCATAAACTCTCTCTTCTGCATACCCCAGGTTGTGAGTGTGTGTGGCATAGCACAAATCAGTTTTTAATGCATGTTGGAAAAAAGGTTGTATGTTTGGTTTTTAGAGGTTTTTTAGTAGTGACAATCAGAAACCCATTTCATTGATTCCTCTGTATATTAAGGTGACTAATTATTGATAAAGAGTAAGATATTAGAGTGTAAACTCTAATCAGGGCCAGCCGTGAGCCATGTGGTAAGGTCAGTGACACCTTTCTCTGAATCCATAATCCTCCTGTCAATCTCAGGCCTTTCATGACGTACAACTGCAATCCAGAGCTCCCTCTAGGTTTTCCTTTCCAGGAGCAGTTGGAGGGTTAGTGTTAACTAAGTGCTTAAACGATACCACCTGCTGCACAAAACTCATAAATGCTATGCTTATATCAACTCTCTGACATTAATGCTATTAGTGTCTTCAATTTACAGAAGAGGAAACTGAAGCTTAAAGAGGTTAAATGACTTCCCTAGTGTCACATAGCAATACATACTGGAGGCAGGACTCGAACGCAGGACCAACTGAAGAGCTGATATTCCTGAATAATGGTCTCTACTGCCTCCCGTAACAACCTCTACACTGTCAGATTTCTTTGCTTAATCCTCCTTGCCTGGTCTATCTGATCAGCTAATCCCTGATAAGGTAACAATGGATTATAATATATTTCTTCACTTATAGAAAGGCTGTTAGCATTTAACTGGACCTTTATGCAATAATGTACTGGCAGACAGAATTGATACTTGTGTTAGGAATTTTTCATTCTCTTTCTTGTAAAATATGTAGTCTTGGACAACTCTTGACCTCATTAGCCTTGGTTTTATCATCTATAAATGCCAGGGTTAGATTAACTACTCTTTAAAGATCTCCTCCAGGCTTAAAATTCTATGATTCTTTCACATTAAATGCAGCTCCTTTTCAACCCTTGTGTATAGTTGGCCCTTTACTGAACCTTTTTATAAGTTGGCAATTAGAAATACAGTCATACTAGATATGATGATGAGCAGGTCACTTAAGAGCTCTCAGCCTTGGTTTCCTCATCTACAAAAGGAGGATATTAAGAGCACCTACCTCACAGGATTGATATTACACATTATTAGCAAAATGCCTGGAACAGGGCAAGTGCTCATGTGCTACAACAATAACATGGAAACTATTGATGTGATCAGTTCTGTTACTATCTCTTTAGGGAAATCACAGTATATAGATCTAAGGCTATAGAAGAAGCACCCATAATAACTGCTTTTTTAATCATAAAGCATTTTATGCAGAGTGTATATTTTATGTATTCTACAGGCATTGGTAAAGCTGGGCCGTATTTCTTTCAAGCTCTATATCATCATGTGTTCACTTATGCATGCAGACTTTCGCCCCCCTCCAAGCTCTGAGAACAATAGGTGCTTTAATAGTCTGCAGCAAGAAGGATATTAGCTCCATGAATCTTTATTTTAAATTACATTTCTGAGTTAGAGGTGTCAAAATAGTAGAACAAGTTAAGCGAGATTGTATTCCCCAGTAGGGCTATTGATGTTGGTTGCAAATAAATTGCTAGAGCAGGTGATGATAGCAAAGTCCATGCCATCTTTTATTTAGCAAAATATTTCTCATGTTAACGGCTCCTTCTGTATGCTTTCCTTTCTTCTGTTTCACATCAATCATCTTTGACACGTTGCCCAATGTCAGGGTTAACAAAAAATGCAGCATCCAGTGAATCAGCCAGATGTTTGGTCTCACACTGATGGAAGCATCTGGATGTGTAAATAAATGTTATATTCTTTCATCCAGTTATTTTGTGTCATGCTACTAGACAGAACCAAAGAATAAACACCAGGATTCTCTTCTATTAGGAGAAAGGTCATAGAACCTCAAGCTGGAGATCCCAGAACCAAGGCCTCACTAGTGCTCTTAGTAGTCGCATAGCCTTGGGCATAATTAGGATCAGTTGAGATAGTGTATTTTTTCTTTTTCTTTTTTCTTTTTTATTTCAGCATATTACAGGGGTACAAATGTGTAGGTTATATATATATATATATATATATATAGGTTATATATATATATAACCTATAACCTTTGCCCCATCCGAGTCAGAGCTTCAAGTGTGTCCCTCCCCCAGACAGTGCACACTGCGCCCATTAGGTGGGAATAAACCCATCCCTTTCACCCCATCCCACCCGCCCAACACCCTAGAAGCATTTCATAGTGTGGAGGACATTATATAGATTTGAGATGTTGCTAAGTGAATCCTATTCCCTTTACCTAGCCATGTAATGGCAAGGAAGTTTTTGTCTTTTGAAAACAAAGTTAAAGAGGAATAAAGATAAATTAACTTTAGAACCTCGGATATCAGAGCCAGACCAATAATAATAACAGCTAAGATATACTGAGTGTCGGCTGTGGTCCATGAACTCTTCTAAGTGCTTTGCATGGATTTAAACCTAAAAACGATCCTTTGAAGTGGACCCTATTCTTTTTCCATTTTACAAACAAAGTATTAATAACTAAGGATCAGAAAATAGAGTTAACAACTTATCCAAGTTCAGAAGGTCAAGATTTGAATTCAGCCAATTTGATTCAGGAGTCTTTATTCTTAAACTATATACTTCCTCTCAGACTAAAATATTTATTCGGCTTTCAGCTCTATTGCTTACTAGCCTTGGTTTTGTCATTTGTACAATTGGGCTAGCGTGACCTACTTTAAAAGGACTGTTGTAAAGATTAGTTGAGGGAATGCGTGTAAAGCATTTAACAATGTTGGTTTATGGTATGTATTAAATAAAAGAAGCCATTTTACTGTATGTTATGCAATATTTGGAATCAAATATCTCAGTGTGGACTTAATTTGAATAATATATTCTAAAAATCTCACTTCTTGAAAACCCATTCAAAAGATTTTATTTATTTTTTTATTTTTGGAAGGGCATTCCTAATAGATTAAGCATTTTTAGTCAATTCTTGATATAGGCTATTACTTGGAATAATTGAAAGTCCTCAAATTATTATATTTTTCTGCTTCATTCCAACAGAAACACATGCTCTGTATATGGAACATTCTATTTATTTTTCCCTTCAATGAACATTTACTGAGTACATGTCAAGGGGAAAGACTGTGTTGGGCTTTCCCTTTTCTTCATTTTCTTCCCCCTTCCTGCCTGTCTCCCTTCCTTTTCCATCTTTATTTAACAATTAGATTTTTGCAACAATCCTGTAAGGAACACTTTTTCTTCTTTTTAAATTTAGGAATCAAGGCTCTAAATAATTTGCACCTCATCTCATGAATAAAAATGGGATGCAATATTTTAACTTGTTTGAGACTTGAGGCTCAGTGTTCTATTCAACAAGCCATGAAATATTACTAATACTAATAAGTATAATGATGAAAGCTACAAACTGTTGGACACTTACTATGGGCCAGATTTATTGCTGGATGCTTTCCATACATTTTCTAAGTGAATTTTCAGAAGTTCTTGTGATGAACTTGGGTGTCAGTGGGGAACTCTTTTTGCTCACCATTTTATCATATAATCTGGGGTCTTTGGTCATTTGTATTACTTTTGTTCAGAGTGACCTTTACTTGATTTATTTGCTTCTCAGAATCCTCTATTACTCATGTATGAGGAGCACACACTTATAATTCAGGAGTAAATGTGGTCATCAACTCTGATAGGGCAACGGGCAGAGCTGACATGTTTTAAAGATACTCTTCAGAGCATGCTGGCTTTCTGCAGGACTGGTTTCTATAACAGCTAAAACTTCTTTTGTCATCACTCAGACCGATTAAATTGCACGATTATGATGTTTTCAGACCCTAAATGAAAGTGACGCATCCTTGTTCTTTTAGTGGCTCCGTAAAAGTCAAATGTGTAATCTCAGGAGTAAATTTAGAAGATGGAAGTAAAACCTTAATGAGATGCAACATAAATAATAGAAGAAGTCCTTTTGCATGAAACGACTTATGATGGGGTTTCTTCAAAGAAATACACTACAAAATAGAGCATTTTAGAAATCTAAAATACACTCGTAAACATTGTGCTTTAAAAATACAGTGTCAATGATACCAAACATTTAGTAAGTAGGGGTTAGACAAATAGTATCTATATAAATGTTATTTTTCCAAAACACCAGAAATGCATCACCAAACAAACAAACAAAAAAAACATATTTTAAAATTATGTGACTACTTCCAAAAACTTTCAGTTTGCAAAACCTAAGAAGTTACTGCACCACAGCAAAAAGAAGAATTCTTTCTAGTCCTTTATCCAGCCTTTTGTGCAGCATTGCCACCTGTTCCACTCACATTACATGTCCGTGTGCACATACATGCTCAGATATGCCAGCCATCGTTTCTCCCAGTGCTTGTTACGGAGAAGGTACTCAGGAACTGATAGCCATTCTCAAGGTATCATTCTTATTATTACATAAAAATGTAGTTGACAAAGGGAAAAGAGTAATCCTGGGTTGTTAAAATACTACAGGGAAATTTATAATTTAGCACCATTTCACTTTACTTTTTTAATCACTCCAAAATGTTCTCATTTATTGGTTTAGAACTAATGTAACAAAATGAATTATGTTGTGTCTCCAAAGAACAGTTTGCTAAGTACCTGGGCTGTGAATAGCTTTGTAGTAAATGTTGAACACATGAGGTAAGTGAGAGATGAATGGCGATATTTGGCTTTTGCTTCCCAAGTAGATCTTGTCCCCGGTATAGATGATTATTGTTGGTTTATGTTAATTAGACTTGCAGAGTAAGGTCCGTCAGCATAGATGCATACTTTTGTGGGAGGTTTTTATGAATGTTGCCTTATAAATTTAAATCATATCATGTGCCAAAGGAGAGTGATAAGATGTGGTTATCAGCTGAAAGAAAAATATTAGTCTAGGTTTTCTTGGTCTTAGTACTGATTTTGAATAAGTCATCAATAGTTAATTATAAAGAATCAATCACTGTGCCAAATTTATGGATAAAATGCAGCTACTCCTCCCATTCCTGGACTTGTCTGGCTGGTGGACTGGCCAGCCTGCCTGCCTACCTGCCTTCTGCCTTCCTCCCTCTCTCCCTCCCTTCCTTCCTTCCTTTTTTTTTCACCATCTCTCTAACTCTTCCTTGCATTTCCCAATTCCCCCAACTGACTTCTTCCTTTCCATTACATGCAGCATTACCCTAGGCCTAGTTATAATCCTGGTTACTCCCCTAGTTACAGTAGACCCAGCAGGAGGGGAACATAAAGCTCACAATTGTTCCTGGACTTGTAGTGGCACTGATGCCCTCAGCAAGCTAAGGCACCTTCAGGTTTCACATCTGAGCCCTAAGAATTCACTGATATCTGTTGTTGTCAATCCATCCTTTAATGGTAACAAAGACATCTGTATGTTAGCCAATGTGTGGCCCCCTTCTGCCTCTGAATTTCTCCCTTCTGACACTAACAAGTGCCCCTAGCATCACCTAGGAGGCAATATGGTGCCATGGGGAAGTGTGCAGCATGATGAAAGACAGGCTGCTCAACTCCAGTCCTGGATCGCCATGTGCTGACCTATGTGATCATGAGCAGTTACTTCAAATATCCCGGCCTTTATTATACCATCTGTAATATGGGATAGTAATAGTACATATGTCTATCTCCCAGGGCTGTTGCAAACTTTAGATGAGTTTATGTTCATAAAAACACAGTTCCCCGTGATGTGAGACTTTCAGTGCTAAAACCAGGGCAGTCTCAGGAAAACTGGAACAGGTGGGAGCTCATTCTGTGCCAGGTACAATGCTAAACATTTCATGTGTATTAACCTATTTCATCCTTGCAGCAAGCCTACGTGACTCTTCAGGTTTTAGCACTGAAAGTTCCACATTTTGAAAGACCCCACAGTCTGTACAAAGTGGGACAGCTGGTCACTCTAGCAGTCACTAAATATTATATTTTTGTGGCTTCTATTTATAATATCGTTATTTTACCCATAAATTCTCTGGTATCTTCTGCTCTTTTATGCTCCTTCTTAATCACTGCTTTCTGTTCTGTTCAGTCAAGACTCAGATGACCCCATGTTGCAACCCAAACATGCCTTTTCTAGTTCATCTCTTTGCTGTACTTAGAAACCTCCACAGCAGCTAAAATCTCCCATGCAAACCTCAGTAAAGGAACCGAGGTCAAAGATTGTAATTTAAATGAAAGCATTTTCCTTTATATGTGATGTGTTATATATTATGAAGTATCCACAAGAATAGGGAAAATAAAACTCTCAAGAATTCTTGGAATATTACTTGTGTTCTGTTAGCATTTTCCTTTGTATTAGTCAAAACAACCATGCTTTTTTTTTTCCCATAGAAAAGTAGTCTAACAATGGAGAAGAGTGCCTTTTAAAAGACTAAATGAGTGAACTCTATTCTTTTTCTTAAATTATCCTAATCTGAAACCAGATGGCCTGATTAAAATGAGTCTTCTTTGCTACCTTTTATCATTTCAAGAAAAAGATTGCCTTAGCACTTAGTTTCTCTTGCCATCTTTTGTGTAGCGTGTGTGTGGGGGTGTGTTATTTACACAGGTGTAGTTCCACATTATGGGAACTGGGAGAGCCCAGATGTTATTGTTTTTTAATGCTGTCAGCTGTGTTGTCCTTGAACTCTTGCTTTTTCTGGAATGCAGAACTTTCCCCCGGCTCTTGGTTTCGCCATCAGTGTCACACCTTGATGCTACATCCTCTGAAAGCATGTTCCAAAGAGTGTTTGTGTTTAGAACCCATTTGTAATCTCATTTCATTTAAAAATAAGTGCAGAAGGTAAGACGGTATCAATAGGAAAAAATCTAATGTCTCTCTTATTATTTATCTTATGCATAAAGCAATTTCCTGTTATTGGATTATACTCTTTGCCTACTGTGGTGGTCTTTATTTCGACTTCACTACTTCCCCCCGTAAACTGAGCTAAAATCCTTGGTGATATTTTCAATTTGATACATGAAATTTTGAAAGATATCATAAATGCTGTTAATCCCTAATTATATGGGGCTGCGATGTTTAATATAGCTGATTCTGACAGAGTTTGTAACTTTTGCGGAATGCTATGAATGGGATATTATGAATAATTTTATTACATCAGAGGCTTTTTATAACAACAAAAAGTCTTACGATCCCTGTTACCATCTTCCCTTCTGTATAACAAATGACTGAGTGAAACTTGTGACTAAAAATATGGGTGAATCTCTATTTTTCGGGATATTCATAACTTATTATAAAATTCCTTTTAAAATTTTTAAGGAAAATGTTAACTTCTACTCTTTTAACAAAGCAAAGCACACCAACACTGACATCAGCAATGCCATTTGATTTCGGTTTCGTTTGGTCAAACTTAGGGTGATCCATCATCCCAGTTTTCCTGGGTCTGTCCCAATGTTAGCACGGAAACATGTCCTGGGAAAACCCTCACTCCTAAGAGAAATGGGAGGGTTGGTCACACTAATTTTGATAGTACTGATTAATAGGGAGTAGAAGAGGCAATGAAGAAAAAGATGTGCATATCTCCTTTTAACTTAATGATGACTTTTAAAGACATATACTGTTTAATTTATTCTTGAAAAACTAATTTGTGGATAGATGATAAGCCCAGAGCTCTTTGGAGAAGAGGAGGGAAGGATGAAATCTCTGTCTCTTTATAGTGGCTCCAACACTTGTTCAATACATTTTTGTGTATTTCCTTTTGAGCATTTACTGTTGACTCCTAGGTGGCCCACCTACTAGCTTCTTCAAGGTCATGCAGTAAGACTGTTGGCATCATCTAAAGCATTATTCCCTAAGGCCATTAGATGAGGTCCAGTTTTCTCAGCATGATATTCCTGAGAACTGTACTTCCTTCACTTTCAGGATTAAAGAAAAGAAACTGTCAATATATTTTCCTAAAAATGGCTTTTGCAAGGATACAGAAGAGTGAAAATGACAATTCTAACCCAATGTACTACCATAGATATGAATGTTACTCGTATAATTGAGTCGTCATGTTTTTAACTTTCATCCTCTACTTTAGGATTTTCTGTGTGTGTGTGTGTGTCTGTGTGTGTGTGTGTGTGTGTGTGTGTGTTGTTTTAGTGGAATTTGATCCCTTTTCCTCTGTTCTTTACTCCCCTTGCCTTGCTCAGTTACCATGGGAACATCTCTGCCACACTAGGAAGGGCTGGAGGTTAGTGACATGGAGCAGTGGGTTTTGAAGTTAGTTTGTGCCTTGGTTTTGAAGTATTTGCCAGGGTCTCATATACACAGAAGACTGTGTGATAGTTATTCTGCCATCAACTCTACACGGCTTGTCAATTATTCTTAAAATGAGCAAAAGCCCCAGGGAGGTGAGCCCTACTACTTTCATTTCCTGCAAGCTAAATCTCAGTATTTCCTTCAAATTAAACAAAAATAATGGGAAATGTCCCTGAATGCTCAAATTGGGCTGAGAACAAAAAGCCAAAGACTGTTAAAAGAAACTATACTAAAAGAAGTGATGGTATCTTTGGGGCATGTATGATGTCATGTTAATGGTGTTTATTTTGTTTTACTAAGGTTATTTTAATTAAAAATAACCCAAAGCCCGCCCTTCATTCCCTTTGCTGAAGTGTTTACCATCATATCCTGCCATGGGTCCATGGAAAGGCTAACCCTCCTGGTGTTTTCTTCCTTGGCCTCGCATCTTTAAGGATGTGACTTAAAACAGACCCCCCCAAAAAAATCCTGTTATTTTCCTCAAATAAGGCAAAGGAAAAATAAGTCAAATAAGTCATTCTGATGCAGAAAGTTAATGGGAGATGAGAGAAGACTACAGTTACAACTCCCATAATACACTAATGTATATTTAATATACCACCTTCATTTGTGGCCTCAAGTTAAATAACTACATATGCTTACAGCATTATTTTTTTCATAATCTTGTTAGCTTCAGTGGGAGAATATTTGTATTAGTTTCCATAATTGAAAATGCCAAGCGCCTATTTTCCTCTACTGAGTATTGTGGTTTTACACACAATTTTTCTAATACATATCTGTTCTCATTAATTCTAATTGCTTGGTAAGAAAATTAAATATTTTTTCCATTTTTCTGCTTTGTGGAAGTCACCTTCAGAGTAAGGGTAGGGGTGACTGTTCTCACCAATTTTTAAGTAACTAACTTCCAAGAGTAATTCCCTACAGAGCTATTTTGTGTGTAGTTTCCCTCTGGGTGCAGAATGTGAGAAAGTAAATGCAATGCATTTCAGAGTAGTCCTTTGCTCTAATAATTAGCATCCTAGTACCCTGTGTGGTTGGCAGCCTGGTGAGGTCTGGATATCTACATATAATGTGGATTTTTCTATATTGTCTTACTAGATTAATTACATGTGTAATTCCTAGGTTTGAGCAAAAGAGTCGCTCTTTATCAGAAAAAAACATCTGTAACATTTCATAGAACATTGAAGGTTATTCCAATATCTATTCATTCATTCCATACACATTTATTAATCATCTACTATGTGCCAATGTCACAGAGGTGTAAGGTGTAACCTTGGCCCTGAAACCAACTTTTTGCAGGTTATGCTGAAAGGTGAATGCTCAATAAGTAACTCACATGCCTTAAGAAATAGTTGATCAAACATTGAACGCAAAATGGTTTACGGAATTTTTAATTATTTATTTCTTCTTTAAAATGATCACATACATTTCAGACAAACACTCCAATATTGCTGTATTATATTTCCTAGATAAATACAGGAGCCAAGAGATTAAATGGGTGGGAGACACATTTATGAGGCTATTCTGTTATCAAGTGGTGTGATCTTGACAGATTTACCTAATAATCTCTTCGAATCTCAGTATCCTCATTTATAAAGTGAGGGCATAACCTGTTATGAAGGTTAATATAATACATGAAAGATCTGTGTGATAGTAGCTGCTCAATAAATGGTAGAGATTTTCACAAGTATTGAGATGACTATAGGATGTAGAAAAGAGTATCCTGAGAACTCTAGTCTTTTAAATATGAATGAGGAAGAGGAATCACCTGTATGTATGTGATTAAAGCTGATAGCTGTGATCACACTGTGAAGAGAAGATAGTTCTTCTCTGGAGAGTAATTCGATTACAGAGACATTACTTTAAAGAAGTAATATGCTAAATGAAATCACCAGTGGCTGAAAGTGTTAACATTCTGGGAAAGGAGCCATTTACTCCCTTCACCTCTAAAATAAAGCATAATGAACACATGTATTTAATAAACTGTGATAGCTGGTGCTGCTTTACAGGAGCATCAGTAAGCTATCCTCAACTCAGTTTTTTTTTTTTTCTCTCAGCTTTTCATTTCTAACCTCCCACGTTTTGTTAGAATCAGTCAATACTGAGTCCAGTGGACTGCATTGCTTGCTATACATAGAATGCTTCCTCCCCTCCTCCACCCTCCACCATACAATTAATAAAAAATAAGCTTATCCAGTACTCTTTCAAATGGGCTAGATTGGAGGACAAAGAAGTGACCCAAACATTAAACGTTTAGCACAACAATATGGTCGGTTGATCGATGACGTTGAGAGCAATGACCAGATAGAAGGGAGCAGTGCATTTTTATTTGGATTGTAGGTATTAAGATTCCAAGAATCCAGGAGAATGCATTAGAAGAGCTGAAGATACTAGATAGTGTGGCTGAGATCTAAGACTTATATTCTTTTTATGATTTGACTTTTAAATCTTTCAGTGGTTTTACAAATATAAGATCCTCAAGGCAAAGAGTGTACCTTTTACACTATTAATTCTATTAATACCTTTAAAGAAATACAACAAACAAATAATTATTTTGGCCATATAGTCATATTTGGGCTCATTCATCTCTCCTTCAATTTACCCTATTTGGAACAGTGCTGGTTAATCTCAATAAACTAATATAATTGCCAGCTTGATTGTCTGAATGTTGGGGGAAAATAAATATATTTAACCTAAATACAAAAATCTGGAGGAAAAAAATGATCAGACAGAGACACTATGAACATGAATTTGCTAAATAACTTGCCCCCAGACAGGACCCAACCAGAAGAAGGGGAACTCTATTTTATAGAACATTCCTTCGAGATTATCTTTACATAATCGTGAAAGAAAGAGAAGATTGTGTGAGACAGATGCCAGGAAGTCAGACCCAGGCTCCGCCTACAAGGATATACGCAAGGCGGAGTTCGTCAGTCCTACTGCTGCTGTTAAACTGGACTTTATCCCCAGCCTGTTAATGCAGGTCCAACAGCCAGGTTAACTTTCCTGTGACCAGATTAGTGAGCTGAATAGCGTATGCCTTCATTTCAGAAAGACGCAGAATAACATGTCCATGTAGAGAGAGTGTTGGCAGAACAAGGTGTGGTTTTGGCCAGTAGACAAACACAGAGGGGTTGTGTTCAGCTGTATATGATAGATGGAAATGATGAGTAACCATTTAGAATTCTCTTTTTTAGTATTTCCCAGAGCAATCTAGCTCGTTTAGATTGAAATATCTGTCCGAAGCTATGTCCCAGTTCGATTGCCCTCAACATTGAGATGTCTCTACACATTCTCCCTCATCTTTCCCCTTTCAGCTGAATAGCTATAATTAGCATGATGCTCCTTGGTGGGGCAGAAGACCAGCTGAAAAAACAGCCAAGTACTCAGCAACAGCTCAAAACATTTAAAGAGCTTCTTCCCCACTTGCCACTAGCTTAAATGACATCTATCTTTCCTCCTCCTACTTTCTTAAAAAAAAAAAAATTCAAACAGAAAAGAGAACTCTGAAGACAAATTATTCCTTTAAAATCATCATTTTATTTTATATCATAGAGTACTTGTGATAGCACCATTCCAAACAGATTGGAGGAATGATATTTTGATTCCAACTCCTGGCATAGAATATTTTAGTGTGTATTGCTTTAGGGAGCTTGTGACAATGGAATCCTTTTTAATCTAATACCATTTTGAACTCTTCCTGCCCGTATTGTGATAAGAACTTTATTCTGGCCCAGGTTTCTCTCTTTCGATAATGGGCTTTGTGGGTGCAGGGAAATGTTGATACAGTGGTCTAACATCTATCATTTTGACACCTACTCTTTAGCAGATGTAGAGGATAGTGGGTACTCAGGGTACAACCTTGGGGAAGTGTCAGCGGTCAATATGCGCGGACCTAGTGGTGGTCGTTTCTATGTTGGTACTGTGGCCATATCTCTATGGCAATCATTGTTTCTTCCTCTTCTCATTTCTTCTCTTTTTCCTTCAGTTGTCTCTCATTTGTTGCTTCAATTCACTTCATTTATCTCCATTTCATCCTCTTTTTCCTATCTTCCATAATTCTGGATAAAATTATGACATGCCTTAAAATAGCCTCCTTTTTGTCCTTGATTGCTTTCAATGGTTCTAATAACCCCATTGGATGTCTGGGGATTAGTCTGAGAGAGGCAGCAGAAATGGAAAGCTTACATTCACCCTTCATGAGGATAATACAAAAATGTTATTACGTATGCCTATTTCTAAAAGTTTAGAAAAAAAGTTTGTTTTTTCTTAATTCATTTCCAAGTATAGGATGCTTCCCATGTGCCTGGGAATTAGTTAACTCATTCATAACTTAAAGGCAAGTAATTTCATGCTTTGCTCTTTATAAAGGAAGATTATAAAATGCAAAGGTTCAAGGAGTATAAATCCAGTCACAAACTTAGGAAATAAAATGCAATAAGCTTACATTAAACCAAATAAAGGAAAAATTAATAATTAGGTAGTCTCTTTGCAAGTACATAATAATAATAATATTCTTTTTTCAATGAATCAATTAGGTAAAAATGAAACATTTAGAGAAAATAAATGCAAAGAGAGTACTCAAAAAATGTATCCCTTTTATATATGTTTATATTAAAAGTTGAAGATCTCATTAGACTAATGTTTTTTTTTTTTAATTTATTTTTCCTTCCAAGAATACACAGATCTGCAGATTCTAAATGGGGGTTCTTTGGTTATTGAAAACACAACTTAGGTACATTAGTAGACACCCTTTCCCTTCATGGCTGAATATGAGTGCCTCTACTTGCTATTCAAAAATCCTAAAGTCCAGCACACTTATATACCTGGTACCTGGGAAGAGATTGCATTCTTCATTGATTCTCAATATTAGACATTTTATTAATAAGTAAAGTTCCAATCAGGCTATATTTTATTTGTTAGATCCCCTTCCGTTCTCTCCTCCTAAAATGTTAGCTGACTAGTTGTAATATCAAAGGGAAAAAATTGGAATATCACATTTTGGGGGGAGAGGTTTCCTTCATGTGACTGGGTTGAACTGGGTGGTGGGGAATTGTGAGTTCTATAGAACAGGATGATTGATTTCTTGGTCCTCGTTTCTCATCATCTTCATTTCTGGCAGTGATGCCACAGCAGACTGAGAATAAAGAACAGAGCAAGGAAAAGTACAGCATTTTTGCTTGGTCCAGCTTATCGGCAAGACACAGAGAAAAGGGTTTGCCTGTGAAGGATGCTGATGTTTCACTTTTTATTCCTTACTCCAAACGTATTTATCCGCTGAGTCATTAAATAGGACAAGTGTTGTTTACCTTCTTTGTATTTGCTATCTTGCCACAGAAGTTTTATCTATTAAACATCTTGAATAGATACTCTGTTTTGCATAAATAACACTAATAACTTGAATTTATATAGTGTGTGTTTTTTTAAGACGCTTCCAAGATTTCATGTGCATGATGTATGTTAAAATTGGTAAGATATTTTCGTGAGGGACATTAAGACCAGACAACTTTATGATTACAGAGACAAAATTGAATTTAGTTCAACAAGTATTTATTAAACATCTATTATGTGACGAGTGCTATACTAAGATCTGATAAAAATGATTCAAAATAAATAAGACAAGGACCCTCCTCTTCAGGACCTCTGTGTGTAAAAGACAAACAGAATTCTATGATTAACACCAAACAAGTTTAGCGTGGGGTTTGGGGGATGATAATCAGAGCACTAATAAATTACTTGTCATGTACTTCTGATTTAGGTCCCTCTCCTTTTGCTCTGTCTTCTTTCCTTCCTAGCTCACTAATTTTTGGAATCTCCTTTCATTTACATTATCTTGATCCTCTTCATTCATTATTTATTGCAAGATATAATTCCATCAAGAAACCCAAAGAATTACAGTGTTTTTATATCATTATTCTCAATGTAGAGAGAAAGCATGTGCGTGGCAGAGGGAATACATCCCAAACAAATGTGTGCATTTGCTGGAATGCGCTCTCCAGTAGGCATTTGATGAGAGTCACATATATAATTTTCATTTCTTTAGTAGCAATGTTAAAAATGTAAAAAGAAATAGTTTCTCAATAACCGAATCAATGAGTTTTTAAAATCGGGTTTTTTATTTTGAAATATTAAGTGGTTACAGGTGTTTTTGTTACATGGATACCTTTTCTAATGCTCACCTCAGGGTTTTTTGTATGCCCATCACCTGAATAGTGTTCATTGTACCCAACAGTAGATTTTTCCCTTCTTCTCCCCTCTTCTTAGTTTTAATTAATTAAAATTAAATAAAATTGGAAATTCAGTTCCTCAGTCTTACTAGCCACAGTGAATGAGGCTATTGAATGACCACAGGGCTAAAATGCACTGCAGACTAAAGCGTATGCAGCGTGTTCTTGACCTTCATATTTTATTAACTCCTAGTTTTGTTAAAATTTTGTTAGTTTGTCTATCTGTTCATTTACACATGGAAGAGATGATAGAAAGATAGAAATGATGGAAAGCCTGCCAAGGACACAGATCGAGAATTCAGATTTCCCGAATCCTGGTTCAGGGCCCTATTCTGCAATGCCACATTGAGGGAAAAAAATGCAGGGAAGAAAGAAAGAATAAGAGCTAATATTAATGCATCTCAGGCACAGTGTCAAAGACCATTGTTTGTATTATTTTAATTTTGTAAGTTAATAACCTAGTATATATTCTATACTTTTCTTTTTACAGAGAGGGAACTGGGAATCAGATAAATAACTTCATCAAGGTCATTAAACTAGTGAACGGTAGGCCCAGGATTTAAGAAAGGTCACACTGATGCTGGATTTGATGGTTTAAACCCCACTCTGAGGAGAGAATCCAGGAGGGATAGTCCCATGTTTCTGCTTCTTCTGATAAGTGAGTCCTTGAGTTGACTCTTGGAACTTCTGGAACATCTGTTGGATACACTGTAAGTGAAAAAATGAGGGCTTCTAAAAATTTCCATTATCACTTGGAGCATTATTACCAACTCTTATGGGACCTTGCAAGATACAGACTTTGGCAATAAAAAAAGCATGTTAGGAGCAGGGTTTCTGTGGAGGCCAGAGTAAAGGGACATATCTGATGTTTTAATACTAAGTTTAGGAATTTGAGTGACTGCAAACTGAAATTGGTTATAAAAAACTGAGAGTATCGGGGCAGACTATTTTATGGGTTCACTACTCCTTAGTCCCTGAAATGAACTTAATTCCACAACTATTTATTAAGCACCTACTCTTCGCCACAGTTGGTGCTAAGCTATAAATACATATGAATTATATTTTAATAAGTACAAAATAGTTAAAAAAATTGTATTTCTAATGTTTGCTTTAAGAGACTTTAATCTTTCTTTGAAGTGCCATAAATTGATAAAGCCTGCTGCTCTGAGTTCTGTGGTTCTTGGCTCATACTGAGGCAATACTCTGCATAGCGTCATTGCAGTTGCTGAGTAATCAAAGGGTAATGAGTTAATCTGCGGTCTCTCCAGCTCTGCTACCTTCTGAGCTGTGTTTTTGACCATTCCCTGTACATTTGCATCTCTAAGATAGAAAATGAGCAAGGACAATAAAAGCAGCAGAAAACTTTTCAACTTCCCTCCTAAACATCAGTCACCATTAGAGTTTGGGCTGGAAATAGGAAACCTTATTTAAAACTACAATGATACCCTGTGAAGATTTCAACCATGTTTTCCCATTTAATCCCCATGTCCCATTAGTGAATTCACTTGCATTGAATTTTATCTATTCCAAGTCCTAGAATAAAAGCAAAATAAGTATATCGAAAGGACACTCAAATCAGACAAATTCTCTGGCAGGAAACTTATTTTGTACCATCCATTCAAACCACTAGGTATGAAAAATACCTTCCACCACTGGATAATACAACTATGGATTTATAAAAACAGATAATAGTGAAATGAAGAAGCAAAAAGATGTGCAGGCAAAGGAAAGAAGAGTGGTTTTGAAAATGGTATTTCAAGAGTTATTGTGATGATGAGCTAGTGCAATGTTGTAAGAAGTTTCAAAAATAGGTAGATGATATAACCACGGGCGGGTACAAAGGGACAAGCTTAGAGGGAAGGATGTACCAATCAGGAAGGAGTGGGCTTATAGGGAAAGAAAATAGTGACTTTAGAGTATTTAGAGTATTTGATAGATCCTTCAGCCCATTATATTTTGGCTTCTATGTCAAGGAGGATGACAGTCATTCATTGCATAGTTTTATAGGAAAGATGATCGGTAGTGACTTCAATGTTATGAAGAACTCTGCAAAGCCCATAAAATGTCCATGGCGTATAACAAATCTTTTATTATGAGTGCTACCTGAAATTAGTTCTTTAAAAAGAAGAATCTCTTGAAACACATTCACATAAAGGCAAAGGTTTGATTACCTGGTGGGTGGAATGAAACAGAGACACTGAGAAATAGCACCAGTGAGAAGGTGAATAAAAATCTTACGAGAACATTTAATTGGAGTGGGAGTAGAACTCCTCTTACAGCTCATCAAGGAAGCCTGTGGAGGAAAAGATTACTCAGCTGAAGACAGAAAATCCCATTTCTGGCGTGGCCACTGAATGAATGGCTCACTCTTTAGCCTGCATTGCCCGACTTCCGTATGCCTTTAGGTTTTTCATTGAATAATAGATATTAATATGATACATTATAACATAAAAATTCACAAGGTTAGGTTAAAGGAATTTTATATAGAACAATAGAACTGAAAGAGGTCATCTCCCTTGGCCTTGTGCCTGTGTTCTAAATTGACACAAGGTTTAAAATGTGGATTACACAAGTTTTTCCTAATATCCCACTTAAATCCTATAGCAGTTTGGGCCTAATTACGCTTGTGATGCTTGTGGTAACATCAGCAGTTGAGCCAACTTCCCCTCAATTGATGTGACCCTCAATTTTCTCTTTTCCAATTATTTCTGATCCTTCTCACTTTAATCAGTTTGCTTGATAGTCTCTGTGTCTAGTTTAATGTCTTCGGTCTTTTGAAAAATGTGGAGGCTTGAGCCAGACAAAAGCACTTCAGCAAGAACATGACTAATCTTGCAGACACAGAGCATGGCTGATAATGTACGCCAGTGACAGTGACTAAGAAATAATGACACTGCATTGCTGACTCATAGCTCATGGGTCACTATGCTGCCCCGCACTCTGTTGAGATTTCAATAGACTTTCCATATATTGAGCTTATGTGTTTGTATAGGTACGGAAGGTTTCTTGGGCCGGGTGACCTTCACATACTGTTGGCCTATTTTAGATAACTTAATATTAATCAGGCACACAAGACAAATGTGAAGTAAGAAAAGTCTGTCACTGCTATCCTACCTCGAATTTATTTTTGCTCCTATCTCCACTATTTGGTAAGAAAGAGTAGCTCGAATTTATGAAGTTAATATGAGCCAGACACTGTGTAAGCACTTTATATACATGATTGCATTTAATCCTTATGAGAATGAGATGACTATTATAATCTGTTTTATAGAAGAATAAACTGAGGCTTATGTAAAATAACTTGCCCGGGAAGTTTTGCTGGGTTATTTGACTCCAAAATACATTCTTTTCACCACTATGACTGACAGCCAGCTTGAGATTACCTCAAATTTTCATTAGTAACACAAATGTATCCTTTTCTCACAAACTTTTTTTTTTCTATTTCCATTAAAAAAAATTTAAGATCCACAAGGTGACTTAAATTCATTCACAGTTAGGTATAAATTATTGACAGCAAGAACGGCCAACTTGTGCTAAGAGTCTAATGTATGCTAAGCTCTATGCCAGATACTATACATGCATTATCTTTAATCTTTGTAACAATCCTGCAAAATAGGTCTTATTCTGTTTTATAGACCAAAAACCCAAGATTTTGAGAACTCAGATAACTTCCATAAAGTCATACAGGGATGTAGAAATTGTTTCAGCTAATGAAGCTTATTCCTATCTCTCTCACATTGTGTGAGGAAAATGTCAACGTTAAATAAATATTTTTCTAACTGTTCCACATATCAAGCGATAGGGAAAGAATATGACAGATCACGTGTGCTTTGCTATCAGATCTGAAAACACATGGCCGATGACTACCTAGTTCATCCTCTCATGTAGCTAGCGTCGTTCACATTTTCCCTGCCCTTTCATCATCTATTTGTAAGAAAGAAATTACTTAAACACAACATACCATTTTGAAATGTAGAATAAAAACACACAGAAAGTGGGGGTGACAGACCATGTGATTCAGCCTCCTGCCTTCTGGCAGCCACTGGGTTATTTCTTTTAGGTGGATCCACAGGGATATGTATTTACATAAAATATATATATTTTTAAATCCACACCTGGTCCACCGAACATGCTTGTTTACCGCTAACTTAAGCGACCATCAGCAAGTGTTATACCTGATGGGTATAATCCAATAAATGTCATCTTTCTTTGAGAGATGGTATTTGATAAAAGAATAGCATCTAAATCCTTCCCATATTTTAGGGATATCTAGTCTGGAAGGAAACCCACTCACATGATTTTATAAACCAAAGTAGTAAAACAGTGCCCTTACTTCACAGGCACCGTGAATTTTCTCTGGATCTATCCACATAAGATCTAGCAGTGATCAGTGTGGACCATTGGATAGCAGTGAAAATATTTGTCGATGGGGAAAAGTCTCATGTGCTGTCGGAGTAATGATGTTGCTCATTCGTTTTGAGGAAAAATAAAACACAGAATGCACACCAATGCCGTTTTCACCATAGATACATGTTGATTCCACTTGAAATAGACAGGACACTAAATTCATTGAACTTTAAATGGGACGTTAAATGACTGAATCTTGAGAATCAGTCTGCTAAACATCTTTTTAAATGATTTTTCATTTTACTTTATTTGTTCAACAATTTATATGCAAATATAGTTGACCACGTTAGCAATGTGTATAAAGCATTTATATCAACACATGTACATGTAATCAAACCCGCCTGTACTGACTTAATTCACATAGAGAAAAAGGAGAGTGCGGAGCTCACACAGCAGCTCGTCGTAATTGTGAAGGTGAAATAAATGGACTGCTCGAGACTTTAACTCAGTATATTAAAGCGGGATTTGTTTATTTTAAAACTGGGTTCATAGAGGGTTTAAAGCATTCTCAGACATTGATTAGAATGATAAATTTTGGCATGCAGGGTCTCTGTCCTTATAGCTTTCCCCTCAACAGCTTATACTTCTCTACAACACATATCTTCATCATTTCTTCTTTTCTTTCTGATAGAATGAAAATAATTTCCAAGGTCAGATTCTCTTTCTCAAGAGCTTTTCCCCACGGAGATGCATACATCTTCTTAATTTATTGTATCTTATAATAATCTCTCATAGGAAAAGTAAAGGCAAATTAAAAACACAAAGAGATAGTACCTGAATGTACTTTAAACTGTTGTCTATCACTGGCTCTTTGTAAAAAGAGCAGAGATGCTCCTTTCTTGATAGTCAATTTTATTGATCATGCAATATAATATTTTAAATTCCATGCTGGTTTCTATGCTCTTGTTAGTCAAAGTACACTTGGATGTGTGAATGATTTTAATATAGTTGTAGCTTAAAGCAAACATTATTAGGAAGATGAATATTCTGAAATCACCATTTTTCTCTTCTGCATCCCCACCACCAAAGAAATTCCATGTATCATTCATTTCAAACAAAACATAGGTTGTTTTTTTTACTAATCATTATTTTTATCATACATATCACTGTTCCTTCATTAACAGATATAATTAAGGAGTAGCTATGACTTTATTCTGGAAAAAAATATACTTTTGTGGTATCCACTAAGATACTGCCCTTTACAACTAAAAAAAAAAAAGATCTTAAGTTTTTTTTCCATTTTATGTAAATAAACTGTCTTTTTTTTTTTAATTCTGTGAATCTGACATGTCTCATCAACACCCCAAATTACTCTCAGCAAAATCATCTACTGATGAGTGAGATGCTCATGTTGAATTCTGACATGGCGTGCTCATTCTCATACAGAGGAAGACCTAGACTCTGTTAAATGGAGTTGGTATTGCTGGGACCTGCACCTCCTAAGCAAAGATGCAAATTCTTAAAATTGCAGAAATACCAGTAAAGTTTACATTATTGCCCTCATTACACAAATACTCATGAAAACACTCTATAACATTCCAATTATGTTCTAGGAAAAAAAGGAAACTGAATGAAAAGCAATCCTAGAATATTTGACTAGGCTGGTTATAGATGCTGAACAATATATAATTATAAGAAGTGTGGAAAATGATAAAAATAAGCTATTTGTTAAAGAAATGAAAACATGGCAATAAAATATTCTGGAAAGCAATTTAGCTTTCTACATTACTTCTTCATTACTTGATTATTTTACTGTTTCATTTCTATTTACATACCAAGTTGATTCTTTTGCATCTGGATTTTGCACAATTCTTTCAATAATGTACGGTTCAGTGGCTATAATTACAGGATTGTTAAAGTTCACATTTTACTATTCATCTTGTTATCTCTAGTAATGGAAGGTTGGAATAAATGCACATAATTACATGGTTGGTCTTAAATTATTTTTATATTGCTCTTGCCAGAATATACTTGAAAAGCAACATTTATTCTCTAAGATTTATTTTTGGTGGTGGTGGTTCTAGAAAAATAAGAGTGATAAATACATAAATGGACTGGTCCCATGAGCTTACTATCTGTAGTTTTTCAAATTAATTCTAACCCATTCGTCTCTCTGAGCATGCTGAGAGCAGGAGACCTATAGAGTCTATGGAAGAAAATATCTTTCAGAACTCTGATAAAAGGAAAATTTTCCTCATGATATATTTATCATTTGATTTATCATTCTACCTATCTGTAGCAAACTAACTCAGCAACCTATGGATCTGTGGGTCAACTTACCATACAGGTGTCAAATAAATTTGATTTCAATCTAAAGTAATGCCATGTCATGTATTGTCATGACAGTAAGGTAAATTTTTTGTTTGAATTATGCTGGAAATAGTTTTATTGTACCTTATTTATAGCACTCAAAACATTCTTTAAAAATTTTAGCATTCCAAAAAATCCAAAGTATACATTTATCAAGAATATATTGATGTGCCAGGTGTTGGGTTATATATCAAAAACAGTGTTATCAAAAACCCACATGATCCTCCAAAGTTAAATGTGAGCTCGTTTTACCTTAATTTAAGGAGGTTTAGAGACTTAAATTATTTGCCTGCAGTCACTCAGCTAGTCACAAGAAGGAGAAGAGAGGATTAAAACTGACTTCCTCCAATTGTATAATCAGTCAATGTTCTCCTACTAACCAGTACTATCAAGGTGTGTGTGTGTGTGTGTGTGTGTGTGTGTGTGTGTGTGTTTTCCTTAAACATAGAAATACATCCCCCATCTCCATACACACACATACTATTTTTCATGGAGCAAAGTTTGGAGTAAATGGTCTTTAAATAAACATACTGTTTTGACCCCTCAGTGAAATGACATAGAAAAGATGGGGAGTGGGTTCTGGAACTCTCTTCCTAATGTCTCATGAGCATCCTTGGTTTGTTGTTTGAGACCTAAGAGTTAAAAAGGAGAACGTGTGTCTGTTTCCCAGTGGGACGTGCACTCGTTACACATCAGTGGGCATGCAATCAGTGCCTCACAGCTCATCTTTCTCTTCAGGGTGGCTGTGTTGTTCTTCCGATGAATAGCTTGCCCTGGAGAGAAATACTGCCTCAATATTAAGATTAGATTAGTTTTTACACTGCCCCATTTTATCACAAAATTTAAATCCCTTAGCAATCTACTTCCCATTCTTCCCCAGGCATGATATTCAGTTTCATAAATGGTTTGTATGCCATTATTTCTCATCAGTATGTAAAAACTAGAAGAAATTTTTAAAAGTCTGTACATCTTAGTTAAGAGGTGAAATTCAATCTGAGGACAAAAGAGCATTCTTAGAAGTTTCTAATTCCCAACCACACCATTCTGTTTCAAAATGTCGGAACATTGCTGAAAGAAGTAATCTTAAAAAAAAATGATTAACTGAATATATGTGTGTGAGAGAGAAAAATATACATATATTATAAAATACATATATATATGAAGCTTCATGTAGTGTCATAAGATCCCCCTATATATTTGCCTCCTAAAACAATTCTTCTGCAAATTGTTCCTTCCTTGATCCAGCCCAGCCCATATCATGTGACTATCAAACAAATGAATATGTTTTTGGTACAATTGGATTCATTCACCTGGAAATGTGGAGTCTATTCCTCCCTTCAAATCCTCAATCTCCAATTAATTGGTTGTAAAGCTGACTGCATCTCTGATTCTCTAAGAAGCAGAGAAGAGAAAGAAATGTGAAATAAGCCAGCAGCTCATTACGTGAATTGAAACAGTTTCCTTTGAAGGGAGACTTGTTCCTGGGGTGGATTATGTCACTGATGAGGCTGCAAACATAAGACCAGTATAACGGTAAGGTCCTTTTTTATTTTGTTTTCAAAACTATCAAGCTTAATTTTTTAGAATTAAAAATTTCAATTAATACGACTGAAATACATTATCTAACACATTAGATACAATGTTTTTTTTTTTAAGACTGGGAGCTCTCAAAGTTTTGGTGTATTTCATATTTGCTATGTACATAAGTCCGATGAATATGGATGGATGGATCTGAAGTATTCCATTCTGAATGCACTGTTGCCAGTCAGATTTACACCCAGGTGGCAAAGACGTTGATGCAATGCAATCCTATTAATCTAACATATTGCTTTTCTATATTAGAACTCCTCAGAAGCTACCTTTTAGTTCCAGTTACTTTAAATCTCCAATATTGAGCTATCAAACTTTCTTTTATGATATAAAACTGCTAAGTGGAAG
The DNA here is from genome assembly GCA_963575035.1 of Avahi laniger. Taxonomy (NCBI): domain Eukaryota; kingdom Metazoa; phylum Chordata; class Mammalia; order Primates; family Indriidae; genus Avahi; species Avahi laniger. Next base: position 60,111 of record CAUYSK010073085.1, read on the forward strand.
ATACTTGAACATTCCATTGGCTGACTGACAAGTGTTTATTAGGCACTTACTCTGTGCTCCACACAATGATAAACATTCTCAGAGATAGTGTGGAAGTTAATGCAGGATTCCTGGCTTCCAGAAACATAATGTTTATTTAAGGAGCGATAAGAACATGTGAAGAAATTAAGTTTCATGTAATGTCTTAAGATCCTGAATTGAGTTCTCTGGTGGTGGTGTTTTCTATCAACAAATTTTGCATAGACTATATACAATTTAGCTTTTCATTATACAAGCAATTGCATGAAAAATAAATTTGAGAAACCACACGCCTGATGATGATTGGAGCCTCTGAAACGTCTGGAATGTTGATACACATTCTGTGACAATTTTCCATTTCCAGTTTGAGGGGCTAATATGGTTTTTGAAAGGTAAGGAGTAGCGTTGTTTTTGGTTTTGTGTATTTTTTTGTCTTTACTAATTTCTTTTTTGTAGTGATAGAGACGAGGTCTCACTGTGCTCAGGCTGATGTCAAACCGCTGAGCTGCAGCTATCCGCCTGCCTCGGCCTCCCACGAAGCTAGGACTACAGGCATGAGCCACCGCGCCCAGCCAGGAGTAGCGTTGTTTTTGAGATGCCCATTGTCCAGGGTTATGTATCAAGAAAAACACGTCTCAGTAGAACAAGTGTCCCTCTGTGGACTTGTATTGGCATTCGACAAGTATCTAGTAGATTAATAAATGAACGAGAGAATGGATTCTCTGAAGCAAAGATGAACTACAAAGAGGCAGGGAGTTGTAAAGAACAGGTTTAGTCTGGTATATACACAATCAGACAGTTTAAAATGTGGCTTTGGTACAATAATCTATTAATTACACTCTCAAAAGTTGTCCTCGACTGGGTACGTAGTAGGAGAAATCAGTGTGGGTACTTTTATAGAAAGTCCACTGTCATTCAGAAGAGAGTCGTGCACTTGGCCTAATGAACCCTTCTAATATAAAATTCCATTTTACTCATTCTCACAGCAAACCAGATGCCCCATTATGTGCCCACTGTTCTTTTACTAATGCGTTCATCCTCAGTGCCTTCATTACCGGCTTCTTTTGTATGACATGCAAAGATCCTTTTTCTTGGCTCATCCCAAAGAAAAAGTGGCTGGGCGAATGTTCTCCTGAGACAGTGTTGATGACTCTGGCGCACAGAGCACGTACAATTTGCTGCTTCCTCACATCCACCCTAATGTTGGCTAAGGTGCACAGAGAAACCCCGAGGCCTCACGCATCCAGAAGCAGTCATCAGGGATGACTGCCATCTGATCCCTCCTGCTGGGCGCCTGATTAAAACTGAGTGTCAGGGAGGAAGAGCCTGGTGGATCTGTCATCAGCTTTCTTGTTCCGATGTCAGAGTATCATCACTGGAAGGAGAAAATGTGAATTGTGAAAATAAATAGTGCAGACAGAAGGGTTGGATGTACAGAGGAGTGTTCCTATGGCCCTTTACGTGGAGCTCTGTTGCGGTGCATACCATACCGTGTTGTCAGTTGTGTGTTTACATGTCGGTTTCCCCTTTAAATGGTGAAATTTAGCAAAGCAGGGTCCATGTCTGATTCATCTTTATTCACAGTATCTAGCAAAGGTCAATGCTTATAGAAAGCATTTAACAAATTACTATTCATTTATTTTTTGAATAAATAAATAATGATTAAAATTAAAGTTTTCATCTCTTGATTATGGAGCCTAACCCATTGTGAGCCTGTTGACATTCTGAAGTACTAGCTGAATGAAAGAATACATAAATGGATGAAAAATAACCCTGAAAGGCCAAGCTTAAATCACTATTTAGGCTTCCAAATTGCTATGTGTGGTCTTTTGTTTTGAGTTGGTTGCAGGGACCAAAGAAGTACTTCACAAGGTGTAGTACTTTTTCTGGTAATTCTCTGTGGAGTATAGGTACCTTTTATTTCTCTCCTTTCTCAATTTTTAGCCGCTGGCTATTCAACAGCTAGCCTTCTTTTAAAAATGTACCTACTTCTTTCTATTTTTCTCTAAAAGATTTTTTTTCAGGACAAAAAATTTAACCTACTTGAGAGCAATTTTTTTCTTGAAATCACCTCTGAGCTGAGTGCACTGTAGTCTCGAGAATGATTTTGGTAAATCTTTAAGCGTAGGTGGTCATCGTGTGTGATGGCATTTTCTGTTGAGTGAAGACAAACGGTAGGATGAAGATCTCTTGCTAGATGCACAGGAGTGTGAGCATTAGGCCTACGGTGCATTCTGGAACGCGTTTGTGGTAGGTGAGCATCGAGGTTAAATGCTTCTGGGAGGCCTGGGTCCCTGGGGTTCTGCCCGTGTTCATATGACAGCTGCCTCCACGGTAACGTGGCAGGTGCATGGCTGAGGATCTGCCCACTTCCTGCAAGTGGACGCTCTTGCTTGTATCTAACAGGCCTCTCCTGTGGTGCTGGAATGCCTCTGACAGCATTTCAGAGCTGTGATGGCAGGACCGTAGCTTCACGGTGGGGGACTGTTATCTTTTAAAATGCCACTGATTTCAGCCATAACCATAACCATTTTCTTTTGTCAAAGGGGAGAGATTCAGAATTCATGGAAGTGAAAGACTGCCATGATGAGGCAAACTGGGGCGAGTTCAATTGGCTGTTTGGCCACTTTCCCCCATTGTGATTCTCCTTTCCATAAAACATACTTTCTAATTTCTGCCGATAAAAATGACTTTTCTAAATACTGGTCTTCCATTTTTTTCCTTCACATTCCATTATTATTCCTACTGAACAAGTAGAAACACAGTGTCTACAAAATCCATTCTCTGGGCATAAGGCAGGTATGTAAGTGGGGATCCCGTGGGGCTAAAAAGAAAAACAATTTAGGGTTCCTGGCTGTCCTCCGAAGTGGGACCTTCTAAGCCTTAGAGTTTGTTCAACAGTGTTTTTCCAACCGAAAGAGGGATGAGCTCATCTGAGAAGCATCCTTAAGGGGAAACGCCATTGCATTGGGGATGGGTCCAGAGACCTAGATATTAGTTCCAACGTAATCTGTATGTGTGATAGTCGTGCAGACTTCTCTAGGTTGCTATTTAGTCTTTGAGGCCGGAAGGGTAGTGAGGAAGGGATTATGTACCTGAGAGTCCAGTACTTGCACCACCTTGGACACAGAGGCAGGTGGGTGTGGGTGGTACTGGCCTCCAGCTACATTAATGTTTCAAAAAAGCGTGCTCCAATGTTCTATTAGGTGTTAACAGGCATTTTAAGAAAAACATGTTTCCTAATGAAATCAGTTTGTAAAAGTTCTGGGTAAACACAATTAGTGTATTCATTTTGTCGTGGGTTTTTTTTTTTTTTTATTGTAGGATCCCCTCAGAATTCTTAATGTGATATTGTGTTTTGTGTATTTCCAAGAGGAAGCATATATAGTATTTCTCAGATTTATTTGAACAGGAAATGCCTTTGGGACATAATATCTTTAAAGGCCACTGTTCCTGGAAAGACTTTGTGAAACGCTGAACTGTATGATCTCCAAAAGTTCTCGAATTCTCCATTATCATAAGAATAACTGGCACTTCCAAGCCTTTGCCCTTATCTGTAGAGCCTTGACTCCAGCTGCCTTCTAGACTTTGTCTCTTACGCTTCTTTTTCTTTGAAGATGAACCCTGGCTGCCCTCTCGGTACCCCTGAAAAATGAGAAATTGTTTTTTCCCTTCTTTGTACACCAGAGTCTATATAAACTTTGTCATTCTCAGTCAAAGGAACTTCCTTACTGAAGTGCTCAAAAGTTTTTGTCAGTGTTTGTAAGGTAACAGCAACCAAATAAAAAAATAAATACAAAATGGCAGTAACAAAATAACTTTATAGTGTTCCTGTAACATTTAATGTAATCATATAATGATGTGTCATTTTGTAAAATATTAGGGAAATTGTAAAGGCATCGGGTAGAGAACTAGCAACTGGTAAATTATTTGTTCATGATGATTTGGGGCTCACATTTCACTATTGCATATAATACAACTTATGCTCTCATATTTTATCCTCCAGAAACCCTCTGAATTATCATCTCAATGGATATTAATAAGCCTTATACTGTTAAGTAGCATTTTTTGCACCTCTGGTATTTATTCAACAGTATTTTACCAAGATTAGTGGATTATAATCTTGGCTTTATCACATTCTACACTGAGTGACTTCTCTGTGCCTCAATTTCCTCTTCTGCAAAATAGAACAATAGAATTCTTCTCATTGTGTTGTTATGAAGATTAAATGAGCAAATATAGGTAAAGCTCATAGCACATCCCTGGTACATAGTAATCCCTAGTGAAATGTTAGCTATTGTTGTTTTTATCATAGGTAGAATATCTCTGAAAGAATATATAAGATACAGATAGCAGCTGCTGCCTCTGCAAAAACGTACATAGGGTTTGCAGAACTGGAAAGCAGAGATGGGAGGTAAACTTATTTTTTCCTCCATATGATTTTACACTGTTGAACATTGAAAAATTGTGTGTTCCACCTAATCAAGAAATAAAATAAGCATCAATATCTCTACTTTACAAATGAAGAAGTGAGGTACTAATGTTATGTTTGAGTTTCCTAATGCATGAAGACAGAAAATAGTTGTTAGAATTTGAACCAGGCATTCAAACTACCAAAAAGGTGTTGTTTTTTTTTCTTTTTCCTACTCTACCACCTTATATAGAGAGACAGAGCAGAGCTGAGAGGTGTGTGTGAGTGGGTGGATAAAGGGGGAGACTGGTGGTTTTGGATATTTCTGGAAAATTTTTGATACTATTGAATTCATCTGAAGTTCTATAGATTATGGCACTGGTCTCTTGTTTTATTAATTTCTGTAAGTAAATACCCATTCCCAGTCTTTCACGTCTGTGTTAAACTTCCATGTACTAGGCAGAGTAGATGTGTAAGAGCACGTGTGCACAGGGTGTAGGGAAATGTGAATAGGTTGGCCCTGTGGAAGTTAGCGTATGTTTGCTTGGCATCCAGCACTCCTGTGCCTTTCATTTGCTGTGCACATTAAGCATCCCATTTTTATCTGTCCTCTTTTTGATGCAATGGACATGAAAATTTTCACAACCTGTGCAGCCTTTTCTCTCTCTTGGACAAAGGAACTAATTGCACTATGAATCCATTGTGGGTCCCAAGAAGACAAACTCAGTATTTGTCTTCAAAAAACTTTTCATTCATTTCTTTTCATGTAAGAAACAAAATTGGCAACATTTTTTGTCATAGCTTGTAAATTCCAAGAAACTCCCTGTCTTTTCTTTTTGCTTACTCTGCAGCCAAAAACGTAAAAGGATCTGTATTGTTTAGCCGTGCAAATCCGCAATACTCACTGCTCCTCGGTCCTGGCTGCAACATGATTTAGAAAAGTTTATGCAGGGCCCGTCTGAGTAATAAATCACAGAGGGGAAGGACCACTTTATCCATTCACCCCTTAGCTACTGCCTGAATGAGCTCCATGCTTTATCACTTCAGAATGAAGCTGCCTCTAATGCATGCTTCATTTTATTATCCAATGTAACCCATCTAGATAAATTTAACTTCTTATAGATTTGCTTCCTCTTAGTATTCATATCTTCCCCAGACTTTTCATTAATATTATGATACTGGAATAAGAGTATTCCCCTCCCTTGCCTTTATAATGTAACAGTTCTAAATTGGCATTTGGTGAATTTATCATCATTGCTGTTCAAATTAGGTCAGTGTTTTTATTTCATTATGCTGGAAGTCCTTTAGCTGAAAAATCCAGCTTGGACGTCTTTTACCAGAAGCAACGCTTCTGGTAAGTGTTTCTTAGAGGTGTTTGCAAACCCGAAATTGCCAGGCACTTCCCATCCCCTCCAATCTTTATTTATGTTTGATTTGGTTCATGTAACCATTTAACCTAATTTTATTAAGTGGCAGTTGAAAGAAATGTAAACAGAAAAAGATGAATGATCTGCCCTTATCAAGGGGCTTTCTGTCCACTGCTTGGGTGTGGGATTTGAGGGTAGAGCAGATATGAAAACTATGACATGTTTTTTGCTGTACTGAATTATTTCTAAGTTGTAGTGGAAATGTGACAAAAGGAGCCTCTAGATGTTTACTGAAACATGAGAATGAGTTATTTTTCTGCGTAATCTGTAAACTGAAGTCCATTCTGTCTAAATTTGCCTTTGGATCGCAGATTTGGCACTGTTCTTTTGAATTTGAAAATACAGAAGAAAAATAAGCAAAATCGGTTTATGGATTCAAGAACTACCCATACAAAGTCAACCATCTTACTACAGCACGAAGGGAAAGATATTCACAAATTATTGGTTTGTTAATCTGGAGTTTTGGCCTCATTTCTCAGTGAAGGACTACATCTTTCAGACCATATTTTTCGGGGGATTGGGGGGGGCTTTGCAATTAGGACCTGAGAAATTTTTAATAACAGGTTTCAGAGCCTGATACTGTTGGATTTAAATGCTCATCTGAATAAAATGTGATCTTGGGAAAATTATTTAATCTTACTGAGCCCATTTTCTCATCTATAAAATGGGGGTAATAATAGTGCCACTTCTCAGAATTATTAGAACGGTTAAATAAAACAAAGCATGCAAAGCTCTTGGAACAATAGCTGGCATGTGGCAAACTCTCAAAAAGTCTTAGTCTATGCTGTCATTATTGTTACAATCAGTTGGTTAGTCTTTCTCATTTTTTTTCTCCACTCAGTTTTTAAACCCTGGTTATGTTAACTAGATGATAATTTAAGTAGTGTATGAATTGGCAATCTCTACTTTGGGTGTTATATTTTGTTGGGTAGCATTTTTATCTTCTAAGTATATTTTATAGTTTGTCGCTACTGTTTGCTGGTGATTTGTGGGTATGTCTTGTCCTGTTCAGCCTCAGGAGCTCCAGCTTGTGTGGAACTCCTCCTGGGTTTGGGACTCCTATTTTCCTTAGGAACCCAAGACGGCTCCTTTAAATTATTTCACTGGTCTGTCCCACCCTGGCATTCTGTGGTGCAGAATGACAGAGCATGGCAGAGAGGCTCCGACCCCGCAGCTCAGTGCTAGATCCAGGTTCATTCTCCATCTAGGGCTACCAATTCGGCACTCTCACTACTCAGACCTCTCTCCTAGCCATGTTTGCATGGTTCTTAGACACTTCAGAGAAAGAGGCAACTAATTCTTCTCTGGGGAGTATTTCACGTCAGGCAGTTTGGGAAGCTGATTGTCTTGATGTCTTTGTTTTGTGCTGCTGTAACAGAATACCTGAGACCGGGTAGTTTATAAAGAACAGATTGATTTCTCACAGGTGTGGAGGCTGAGAAGTCCAAGATGAAGGGGCTGGCATCTGGTAAGGGCCTTCTTGCTGCTTCATCCCATGAGGAAAGGCAGAAAAGCAAGAGACCAAGAGAGAGCAAAAGGGGCTCAATTTGTTTTTATAGCAAATCCACTCTCTCAGTAACTAACCCACTCCCGAGATAATGCGATTAATTCATTCATGAGGGAAGAGCCCTCATGACCTAAACATCCCTTGAAGGTCCCACCTCTCAACATCTTTGCATTGGGGATTCAGTTTCCAACACATGAACTTTGGGGGTCACATTCAAACCACAGCACTTGGCAAGTCCCCCAAGCCTTTTTTTACTCACCTGTTTGGGAAAATAATAGCGATTACCTTGTGGAGGTGGTGCAAGAATCCTATGCTTCCCGCAGCAAGGACACAATAATTGTGAGTGGTTGTATTGTCATATATGCTCCTTTTAGTTGTGCAGACCTGTTGCTTTTATCTAGGAGTTGAAGCTGAGAGGGTTCAAGGACTAGGGTTTTATCCTTGAAGAAGCGCTAAAGGATGCTATATTCATAAAAGATCTGTCTCTCTGATTAATCAAAAACTCTAAAAGGGACCCATAAAAGTTAGGTTTTGACAATTCTGTAGAGTGGACTTGGAAGCAAAATGTGACTTAGAAACAAAAAAAGAAAAAGTGTTCTAAGTTAAATTGGATTAACACTTGCTAACTGGAAAAGTGTCAAGGGGTAATTAGTCCATGATGTTAAAAGCAGTTTGGAAACATCATTGTAGACGTAAGTAATTTGAAAAAATCTGCGTGAAGTATTCCGTTCATCCTCCTTCATCTCTCCTCTACTGTCCCGCCTTCCCCCTTCAGGCCATTCTCTGCCCACCCTTTTCTGCCACTATAGTGTAAGTTGAATCTTATTTTCCAAAATAGGTCATTGAAAATCGGAAATAGGACAATTCATAGTGTTTCAGCGACTTTGTTTTAAATCTTTCTCAAGACTGGGAGACTCTACCAAATTCTAGCAAACTTGTGCCTCTTTCCCAGCCGCTTAAGAAACTGTCCTTTCTTCTAAATACTGGAATACTGGAATGCCATGACTGAAGCTCCAAATCATGGTGGAGGTTATTTGGAGACAATGACAGCTCATTGGGATATTATATAACATTTATTAAGTCAATGTGTGCACATAAATTTATTTGTTTATGTGTGTACGTATATATTTTTACTTTTAGAGATAGGATCTTACTTTGTTGCCCAGGCTGAAGTGCAGTGGCATGATCATAGCTTACTATAGGTTCTATTTCCTGAGCTCAAGTGACCCTCCTGCCTTACCCTCCTGGGTAGTTGGGACAACAGGCACACACCACCACGCCTGGTTAATTTTTAAAATTTTTTTTAGACACAGGGGATCTCACTATGTTGCCCAGGCTAGTCTTGAACTCAAGGCCCCAAGAAGTCCTCTTGCCTCAGCTTCCTAAGTAGCTGGGATTACTGATGGGAGCCACCATGCCTGGCCATAAATTTATTTCTAATCACTCTGTATTTACCTGAGTGCTGTGTTTTGAATGTGTCCCTCAGAGTTGATGTGTTGGAAATTTAATCCTAATGCAACAGTGTTGGAAGGTGGGACATATTAGGTCAGGAAGATTCTACATTCTTGAATGGATTAATGTCACTATTGCAAGAGTGGGTTGGTTATTACGAGTATGGGCTTATTATAAAAATAAATTCAGCCCCCTTTTGCTCTCTTGCTCCCTTGCTTTTTTGCCTTTGGTTATGGGATGATGCAGCAAGAAGTCCTGACTCAGATGTTAGCCCCTTGACCTTGGACTTACCAGCTTGAAGAACTGTAGGAAGTAAATCTCTGTTCTGCACGCATTACCCAGTATTAGGTATTGTGCTACAGCAGCACAAATGGAACTAAGACACTAAGTAAGTATAATGGGCAAGAGCAGCCTACCTTAAAAAATGTGATTAGAAGATTTTTGTTCCATAGTGAAATCTAGAACTTCTTAAACATTAGAGATTTTCCAACCAGTGCCTCCTGTGGATTCATTTTGAGAGGCAGCTATTTGAAGTGGAAATAATTCTGTACTCCCAGCACACTAATTGGGTTCAAACCCTGGCTCTGTCATGTGCTATGGGGTGACTCTGGGCAAGTCATTCAGACCTTTTGGGCTTCCATTTTCCCTATCTTTAAAAAAAGTTAATGATTTTCATGCTGCTTCACTCATGGCAATAGATGTGAAGCTCAAATAAAATAATAGTTTTGAAAGCAATTGAAAACTGTAGAGCATTCTGCAAATATTATCTAACAAAATATAGAAATATATAGTGAGTATCTTCAAGGAATATCATAAATATTATAAAACCAAACTGTGTGCTATATAGAAACCCAGGAGGGACTGGGATGAAAATCAAACAACCTGTAATAGAATGGTGAAATACCAAAACGTAGGCAGTCTCTGATGTTATATTTTTGATAGGAGGGCACTGGAACTTGGCTCCAGAAAGAATTAATGAAAATTACACAGATTCAAATCTTCTCCATTACCCGTTTGGTCATGTCTAATAAGTTTCCGTGAAATTGCATTGGTTTCTACAAAGTGATTGCATATGCTGGTTCTCCTTTTTGACTGAACGTGTAACAGTACATCCCTCTAGCTCAGTATTTCAATTTAAGGGAAAAACAGATGCTGGCTTTTTCTCAGAGAAAATGGCTTAAAAGTCTATGCCATATATTGCCTCTTAGAGAAGGGGGATTTCTTCCGTACTCAACAGGTAATCTTTTCATGGTCTAGATAATGAGGAACCTGGCTGGATTGCCATTCTAGGTAGTGTAAAGACAGGCTTTGCTCGCAGATGTTGGTGTATACAGATAGACATGTAATTACATCAGAGCAAATTACCATACTCTGAAACAGAATAACACAGACAGCAAGAAACACAGGTAAAGGAGGCTGTCTCAGAAATAAGAGGAAGGGCAAGAAATCAAAGTAGAATATTCCAGTTTCCACTTACAGGAAGAAACAAGGGCAGCAAAATGGAAAGCCTTTCATATAACTGTAGGATAGAGATATGGGAGAGATGAAATACACACCACCCAAATAGAGGTTATTATGTGTGTAATGGATTAAATGAGATTGACTGCTTTTAAAATGTCTATTATAGAAAAGAACAAATTTAATAGACTATTAAAAGGTAGAGGACTTTAAAAAACACATATTGATTACAGCAAAAGTTAAGAATTGGAATATTTATCATATACAAATCAGCAAACAAAGTTGACCTACATATAAGAGTATTGCTGAATTTTTTAACATATATTTTGACTGAATTCTGCTATTTTTGTTTAATAATTATGACTAGGTCTAGTATGGTAGAAATCAGAAATTTTGACTTAAAAAATCAGTTAATTGAATTATTACTTCAAATCATTATGATATAGTTTGGATAAGAATATTTTACAAAAACAAATGGTAGTATTAGGCATGATTTATATTTGGTGGCATGTAGAAAACTCTAAAAATAATAGGTATTGTAATCTTTTTTTAAATCATGTTGAAATGCATCGTCATATATGTTAATACGCTGTTCAACTGAGATCTCTGAAGAATACACATGTCATTGAGCTTGGTTCTAGGGGGAGAGGGAAGTGCAAATAAGAATGACGATAATGACAACAATAATAACAATAGCTAACGTTCATTGCTTATGCTGCATTTATCACCATGGTAAGCAGTTTGCATGGAGTATATTTTATTTCCCATGAGATTAGGTAGGTGCACTTATTACACTGGTTTTTCAGATATGGATACCGAAGACCTTAGAATGGAAAGAATTTGCTGCAAATCACACAATTAGCAAATAGTAGAGTGGAGTTTTTACCCAGGTAGTCTCAAGATAATATTTGTTGAATGCCTATGAATAACCAGGCATTGAGATGGCATTTATGTATATTAGTTACCTCAGTGGTTTTTAACCTGGGTACATATTGAACTTACTGGGGAAGCATTTTAAAATCCTGATGCTCAAGACCCACAGCAGGCTAATTAAATCAGAATCTCTAGATACAGGGGGCAGAACTTGGCATTAGCGTTTCTTAAATATAAACGTCAGTATATATAAATATAAATACTTTTAAAAAACATCCCAGAAGATTTTAACATGCAGTCAGCTTTTGAATCACTGTGCATTTAATAGTCAATGCAAAATCTATACATTTGTATTATTCCTATTTTATTTATGAGGACCCTGAGATTCAACGACGATAACCGACTTGCTCAATCAAGGTCACTTACCTGGTAAATAGCTGAGCTGGGAGGCAGATGCAGTTCTGTCTGGCTCAAGATCCCACATATCTCCAAGTGCCTCAGCATCTAGCCATTTTACCTGGGGCAGTACATTCATTCGTTCCTGTTATTTAGGGTTTGTTGTAGAATTTAGCTTTAGCTTCAATCTCATTTTATTATATTCACTATTGAATACTCACAAAAGGAGCCAGTTAACAGCATCTTTGGAACAACCTTTCTGTGTGAAACATTGTACTAATTACTATAGGAAAGAATAGGGGAGGATATTAAATGTGCCCTTTTCAGAGATCTCTACTGTTCTTCAAGGGCTCATAATGTTAAGTCCATGATGTGACTTCTGGGAGGTCCATGAAGTTCCATAAATTGTTCGGGAAGTATCCATAGTTTTTATCAAATTGTAACAAAGGGCCTTGAAACAAAAAACTCAAGAACTTCTGCCTGGCATGTGATTCCAGAAGCAGAAGCACAATCTCTTGAACTATCTTCATGAAGGGAAAATAACACTCTTTAGGGTATTTTGGGTTTCATATACTGTCAAAAACCGAAAGCTGTTGAATACGTGATGTGTGTGTATGTTTGTGTGTTTAGAAAAATGCAGGGTGTGAATATAAAACAATGAAACAAATTTTATTAGTGGCTTAAAAAGGAGATCTGAACAAGAATTTTCTTGTTTCTAGCAATAAAACATTATTGAGAAAGGTGATATCATAATGTAAATATCTTAAAGAATTATATTCATTTACACATATATACATACATATATATGTTATGCACATATATACTATTATACATATACATACATGTACTATATTCATGTAATATGTATATTGGCATGTTTTTAAAAAATTAATTTCATTATTTTATAGCTATTCTTCCTATAGACTCCCTTATTTTAAAATATATTAATAATTTTAATATTGATCTAAACTTAAATGAGAAAAGTGGTCTATAATATGTATATTCATATATGGGATATGGGGTGATATTTACATAATTTTAGATCTATATATGTATTATATTTTTTGATATATTTATGTATGAAATTGTGAATATATATGAAAAGTATCTACTATACTTACTGATATGGGATATGTTTATATAAACGAACGTGCCACAGTTCCTAAATTTTGGTCAGAACAAATGTTCTCATCTTTGTTGATTATCAGAATCAGTTATGATTTACAGAGCATTCTAAAAACCTGAGTTCCATCTGCCCTTGATTCTGATTTAGAATCTCCAGGGTGGGCCCTGGCACTTGCATTTTTAGAAAGTTCCTTGAATGATTATGCTGCTTTGCTTAAGAACCATTTCTGTAATCTGTGCACAGGTAGAGATGAGGAAGGAAGGGTACCAGACGACAGCTAGTCTGCAAGTAAGTAAAGAAGAAGCAACCAGGAAAATTCCTTCCAGGAGGATGGCAGTTTATTTGCTTGTTTCTATTAAAACAGTTAATTCCACACTCTTATTTATCTTTTCACTTCATTCAATTCATTTACATAAACAAAATGTCAATAATAATCATTAATGTCAGAGAGAAGGGTTATTATTTTTTAAAATTCTGCTTGTTTTATGACTACTACATGTCTGACCTACTAGAGGAAATCTTGGAGAGAAAATGTCCGCTTTCATGCTACTATCCATTGGTCAATGCATTACTTATTAAACTTTATTTTCCCACTGAAGAAAGAAAATCCTACCTTCAGGGAATTACGTAGAAATCTATTTTCTGACCTCCTAGTATAATGCAAAAGGAAAAGACAGGTGATCTCTTTGGGAAGGGAGCTGTTAGGAAGGCCAGAAGCAGCTATCTCAGAAATATAATGCAAAGGTGCTATTGGGACAGAGTGTAATTTAAAAGAGGTGAGTTTGGAAAGAAGGATCCTTTTCTTATCTCTTAACAGTTTTTCTTTTCTGTTAAAACTTATGTAGTTCTTCAGGTAAGTGGTATCTTGTGATTAAATATAAAGTTTATGAGGCTTCTTCCAAAACTGATCCTTGCACCTGAATGGACCATTCCCTCCCTTACACCCCTGTACTGACTTCTATCTGCATGCATCTGTCTTGCAGTACTTTGCCAATCTGGCTGCTTTTAAATTGCAGGATAATTTGCAATGTGAGTCACGTCTTAATCATCTTTGTGGTGCTCAGTAAATGTTTGTGGACTGAATGAGTGAATGATCATTTAGATGAATAAATCAACTATGATAATTGGTGATTCCTTGAGACCCGAACATTTCTTTGTTAATGGGGCTTTGCCTATCTGTTTCTCCTGAACTTCATGATTTGGTATCACATCAAATGTAATCTAGTGTAAGGTCGAACAACAACCCCAAGTTAAAAAGTAAAAATCTGAAGACATGTTTAGTACCTAGGTATAATCATAAAACAATGGCCTTCTTTAATTTGAGGAGTGGATAAGTGATCAAGTCCCAGAATTCATAAATTTGGTCTAAATACTGGAGTTTATTTCTGATGTAATTTGGTTTAAATACTCGAGTTTATTTCCCAAGGGAGACAGGCAAGGAGAGAGTGCAGGAAGAGAATATGTGGCAAATTTTTGCAATCTGTGAGTGATCAGGACTTGGACTTTCGTGTCTTCTAGAAAACCACATTGACAATAGGCAAAAAAAAATCCTTAGCTACAACTCACTGACTGACAGATAGGCTAGTTGAATTGTGGATTTTCATTGAATCTAAATGAAGTGTTGAGACAACATCTCAAACATCTTTTGCTTAATGAGGTTCTGTGCCTGGCCAGTGGATCAGCAATCTGATTTACCAGGAAGATTTCAGTTTACAGATGAAGACTTGAATCAGGACCTTGAGCTCATATATAATTCTTTCTTCCCTCCCTCTGCTCCAGCTGCATCCATCAGCTTCCATCATGGATCAAGGCAACGTAGTTAACTGACAAGAAACTCAATCTTCAGAGCATACCGTGAATTCTGTATTCTTTCCATCCTCTCCCCTCCCAATCCTGAATGAATATAAGTGCAGTTTCTTGAGAAGAGGCCATGCCTCAAGCCGTGCTGTATGTGTGCCTTATGGACAATGGGTTGGTGTCCTGCAAAATTTCCAGTGCCAAGTTACCAAATATTCAGGCCCCTCCTCTTTTTAAATAGTTACCCATGCAGACCTAGGATCCTCTTAGAATGCCCTGTCTGGAAGTTCTTTGCAAAATGTTTTAACTGAGCAATGAATTTATGGAAAAAACTGAATGAAATGTTTCAAAAATGAAACCATTTGAACTCGAATCATGTCTTATACTCTGCACATCTAAGTGAGGTGAGCAGATGGAAGATATCCATTTGCTTTAACCAATGAAAAACCAGTAACAAAGAGAAAGGGCAAAAATCCTTCAAGATTCTGAGAGGTTTGGCAATCATGTTTCTAGCAAAACTCTTGGCTTTCTGCCTATGTCTAATCTCTACACATTTAAATAGGGAAATTTGGCTATTTAGGTAAAAGAGAAGCATGGGATGTAGGCGATCAAGATGACCCAGCCTTTAGGCATCAAAGCTAGAGTTTCATTAGTTCTCAGGGAAGGCAGCTCAGACCTGGTTCCATTGGTCATGCCCTTGAAAAGCTCTTCCTTCTCAAAGTTCTGGAATGTCTTTTAAGCTCAAGGAAAAGACCTTTACTCTCAGATTAGATACCAGTATGCCATCCTCATAGCATTCATTCTCATGAAATGTTGAGTTCTCTGGGTTCTTTGTAGCTCCTGATGCCAACTTACTTTACTGCCGAAAAATATTTCAATACACTTTTATTGATGACATGGATTTCTCTACACTTCCCCCAGGGATATTCATGTTATATGTAAATTTTTTCTGCAAGATATGCTGCTTTTTTAGTTGGAAGTAAAACTGAAAAGAGTTCAGAGTGTTGGAACACTTTTTCCAGAGTATATATAGTGAAATCAGTAATCATTTATTCAGTGTTGACTAAATATCCTCTGCTGGGTCAGACACTGAGAATACAGGAGAATAATGAAGTGCCGTCTTTGTCTCCTGGGGTCTACAAAGGTGTGGCGGGGAGTAAGAGGCTGACCTATCAGATGAAGAGAAAATAATGTAAGTCAGTATAAACTCAGAAACTACAGTAACACTTTGATTCATAAACCAAATAGTTACTGAGGACCTATTCTTTGGAAAGCATTGTGCTTAGTGCTATGGGGGATGCAAATAAGTTTATAATATGACCTCTTATATTAGTTTGCTAGTGTTACCATGACAACTTATGACAAACGGTGGCTTAAAACAACAGACACTTAGTTTCTCACGGTTCGGAAGGCTAGAAGTCCAAAATCAAGCTGTTGACAGGGCCACCCTCCTGTGAAGGCTCTAGAGGAGAATCTTTCCTTGACTTTTCCAGCTTATGGTGGTTGCCGTTAATTCTTGGTGTTCCTTGGTTTGTAGCAGCATCACTCTAATCTCTGCCTCTGTGATCTCACAGCCTTCTTTCCTGTGTATGTGTGTGTATGTATGCATATCTTTACATAACCTTCCATAAGGACACCAGTCTTTATATTTAGGGCCAATCCTCATCCAATGTGAGCCCTCTTTAACTAATTACATCTATAAATATTCTATTTACAAGTAAGGTCACATTATGAGGTTCCAGGGGGACAGTGTTCAACCCAACATACCCCTTAAATATCCTGTTACCTTTTAGGGGCTTATTGGAATTCATTCTTGGTGT
The DNA here is from genome assembly GCA_963575035.1 of Avahi laniger. Classification (NCBI taxonomy): domain Eukaryota; kingdom Metazoa; phylum Chordata; class Mammalia; order Primates; family Indriidae; genus Avahi; species Avahi laniger. Next base: position 76,396 of record CAUYSK010073085.1, read on the forward strand.
GCCATGGATTTTCAGAGGAGGAGAGTAAGTGGGCATGGATAGTCCCTGGGAAGGCTACTTGGACACAGGTCTGCCTGTTGCTATATTGTCTTACATCTATGGAATCCTAAATAACATTTTAGACTGAAATCTACTGTGTGCCAAGTGCTGTCCTAGGCTCTTATTAATGTTTACTTAATTTAATCTTATCCTACAACATCCTTTGCAGTATTATTCTTCTGAGTTAGACAGGAAACTAACTCAGAAGGTTTAATTAACTTAGATGAGCTAAGCTTGAAGCTGGAACTCAGACTACACCACTTCCAAAGTCTATTCTTCAGGCTGAGCTTATACATTTCTGGTGGGAAAAGCACAGCCTACATCTCAGTCACCTCATGATTTAGACCTTAGCCAAGACATTTGTCTTTATCATATTTGAAGTAGGATAGACACATCACTCCAGATGTATACACTGTATCTCAGTTTGACATAGCAATTACTTATCTTTTGGTATCTGCAAGAAAGAAAAGAAAACCACAGAAAATATCAAAGTTTATTATCTTCATTAAACCTCCAAACTCTTTGAATATTAGAAGTGGCTATTTTGGACTTGGTCGTACTTAGGTAGGCACACTCTTACAATATCTCTGTCTTCCTTTGTGTTTCTAGTGCATATGTGCAAGACACAGCTGGTCACTGAATATGTTGCAGGGTTAATGTGGAACACTTGATTCATCCATTCGATTTTAGAGAGGAAAACGTTTGCAATGTCCTGCTTGCAATTGTCAAGCCTCAGTTAGGTACAGCAACTCACAGACAGAGTAAGTAGTGTCCTGGGAGTTAGTGTCCAGTATAATCTCTTCATAAACTTATTGCGTGGTTCAGGAAGGTTTACCAGAAGCCAAATCCTACCCACAGGTCCTCCAGGTTCTCACAAGCCTCACTCATTATTTACCCTTGGCCTAAATTACATGTTTACATTAGCCTTTTAGCCCCTGGAAGTAGTTCTGTCACTCTATACTTAGAAGGGTGGTCATCAAAGCATGGTCCCCGGACAGACAACATCAGCATCACCTGGAAACTTGTTAGATGTGCAAATACTCAAGTCCTACCCTAGACTGACTGACTCAGAAACTGTGGTATGAGGCCCATTAATTGGGGTTTTAACAAGCCTTCCAGGTGATTCTGATGGGCACTGGACTTTGAGAACCACTGACTGAGAGGTGAGTTAAGGTTTCTCACAGAAACTCTTCCTTTCTCGGGAAAGAATAGGATCTGCTCCCTTTGTAACGATGAACTTTTCTAAATGCCTTGTGGTCTACAAAGATGACTTATCACACTGTTTTCTCACATGACCCTGACAGCAACATTTGAGGGAGGTGTTACTTTTTCAGCTATATCCAGAGACAGGTAGTGACCTATTCAAGGTGGTTCATGACAGGACACTACATCTCAAACCTGGGGCCTTTTTCTCCACACTTGACTACTTAAACCCTCCTGATTATTTTGTGTATTGATGAATAAATATGTGTAAACTGATTTTATTAATAGCTTTTCTGGTGTGTGTGGGGGAGGCAGGGAAGAAAAAATAAATATTTTTACTCTTGTAATAATCATACCATCTTTTTCTGTTTTTTCATTCACTCATTTTCTCACTCATTCAACAGTTAAAAATATGAACTCTACGACAAGCACTATGCTGGGTGATTTTTAAACTAAAAAATGTGCAGTGTGCATGCATATTCATGATCAAAATCCATCTTTCTAATTCACGAGAGGTAAGCAAAAACTTATTTTACTGCTGCAAAAATCACATAATTGGGGACAAAAATTGCATGCAATATATTGTCTATGAGACTGTACCAACTTTGAGAGTGATTTTATTTAATGATCTGAATTAGTGTAAGTAAAATTAATCATATTGTAGGGTCTTAAATGCAAATGCAATCTCATTCCAGGCTCAGGAAGAAATTCCCCTCACTTCCCTTAATGGAACAGATAAAAACATTTGGAACAAATACCTCATTTAGTTTTTGAAAAATGTATTGGCTACTTGGCACCGTTTAAAATGTATATTTCAAACTAAGGGGATTGTCAGGATGAGCTTAAATAGCCTTTTCGTTCATTCATTCATACTTCCATCCATTCAGTGTCTCACAAAACACTTATCTATTGAATGCCTGCTAAGTGCTCTGCTAGATACGACTGGTACAGTCATGCTCAAGGCAGACTCAGAACCTCATGAAGCTTTCTGTCCTGAAAGACGGCCAGATAATTATTTTAATAAATTGATTAATTAATATTTAATAAATAATGCAAACATAATTATACCTGTGAAAGAAAAATACAGTATGTAGTTAGAGCCCATAATTTGGAGACTATGGAAAGCTTGAGATATCTGAAAAGAGAGAAATAATTTGTTAGATGTTTATCTTGATTTCTCTTGGGGATGAAGGCCACGTACCATGGTATGGGAATTAGTTGGAAAACCACAAACTGTAGGATTCAGAAGAGACATTAGCGGCTATAACACCTACCTCACTTTTCTCTATTTTAGACATGAGGAGCCTGGGCCCCATAAAAAGTGAAATGAGTTACCCAAAGCTATAGCCAGTGAATAGAAGATGTGCGAGCAGACACGGCACAGGCCTCCTTAATTCGATGCCAGGGATGAGGACATGCTTCTTCCAAAGATAAGAGAAACTGCCGTATCATAAAGGCCATCACCAAAGTTGGAGAGTGGGAGAGGGTGCAAGGCTTGAGAAAAGTGAAATGAGCCAGCTCAGTCGATGGAAGGAGAAAAAGAAGAGAGAGAGAGAACAGTACCCCAGTGGAACAACAGTCAGTGTGTTTTGTCACCCCCTGTCCCTCACTCTTAGTCACTCGGATGACTTGCTCTTTCCGCCTCCATTCTGAAATAAGCTGCTAAAACTGAGATGCAGTGCAGGAAAAACACATCATGATCCATGTGCTCATTTTTGCATGATGAGAATGACCAAGAACTTCCTGCTTGGTCAGCCACCTTGCTGTCCTTGCATATGGTGTAAGCTGTGAGAGAGAACTGGGTGTTTTGTAAGCCAGGCTCTGTTCTGGTATAACATTGACCCCTGCGTGTGAGTGATGGCCCCTGCGTGTGAGTGATGGCCAAAGGCAGCTCTGGGAATTGCTCTGGGTACTTGTGTGAAATTCACTGTGGGTACCACATGCTAGAGAGACCTTGATATGCCCCGAAAGTGAGACCGGAGCAAACCTGGCATGACATGGCTGGAGGAAAGAGTGGACAGCTAGAAAATGGAATGACAATTCTTTCTTTGCTGCCACCTCCTCAATTTTATTCCAATCTTAACCCAGACAACCAGATGGCATTACTGGGCTCTTAGAATTTTGTGCTGCAAAAGAATAGAACCTTGTAGGAATAATAATTTAAATGTTTCAGAGACTCTGCTCTACAATATTCCTTCAAAAATCATTGTTTTTATTCAATGCCAGCTATACAGAGATTCTTCGGAATGGGTAAATAGGTAAATTATTTCTGCTTTCTAGACTAGGAAAATGAGTTCCAGAATGGCTAACTCACTTGCCCAGAGCAACTGGTTACTAGTTGTATGTTTCCCCCCCACGACTTCACTGTCAAAGAAAGCTACAAGAGTAGGCATTGGTTAATGGTAAAGAAAAATCCAGATGATGACTTGTGACCATGAAAGACACCTAGGTTTTACGTCTCTCTAATGACACATAGGGGGCAATGGATTTAAACTAGGAGCACATGCTGTGATTAAATTTTGAAAGAAACACAGTGACATTTAAAAATGTGTGAAGGGCTCATGGGAATGAAGAGCTAGAAAGAAAATCTGAGGTAAGAACAAAAGGTAGAGATAGAACAGGACTGTGAGATGTGTGCCTGGTTTGTTTAGGATTTAAAACTAAGTTTACCATCTTCTCAAGTTTACCCTTTCAGGAGGGATAAAGGAAAGGATGCTGCTTCTCGTCGTTTGTTTGCTTTCTTCTCTCATGTTTGTGCCCGGGCAAATGTACATGCATGTACACACACGCCCAGACAAAGCGGGAGCAGAGAGAGTCGGTGGGTGGTGGAGAGATATGGGGTAGAATTGGTGCATCAGGGGACCTACATCCATGTGATGATCAGGTTCATAGCGATTTCCCTGGGAGACCGTATCATATTCCAATGAAAGGGAGTACGGCAGAAGGTTGCCATGGCAACAAAAGGCCTGAAATATTGACTCTGACTAGCAACAGGCCAGTGAAACAGCCTAGCTAGGATTTATGGCACATTATAGTGTGAAAAGCAGGAGAAAATTACTGTAAAGGCAGGAATTATAGCACAACAGAACATATAAACTCTCAAATCCATCTTCCTAATTAAAACAGCATGCTCAGGGGTAGAGCGCACAGTAAGGCTGTTAGCTTAAATGGGGATGTGCTATCAGTGCTTTGTTATCAAGTTTATTGTCCTTAAGACTAACTGTGTGTGTTTTTGGAGAGTGAGACCAAGGGGAAGAATAGTTTAGAGAGGAATGGAAGCAAGAATCCCGGGCAGGTGAGTTCTCATCAATTTCATTCTTGGTAACATAAGATTTCTGCAGATACTAATCGCGGATACCACAGGAGATTTCCAGAAGATGCCTTGATCCCACTAATTGTAAATACGTCATCACTTCTCAGGCTCGAAGGCTGAGAGAGTGATACCATAGTCAATCCCATTGGAACCTGCCGGAAAGAGAGAAGAGAAAAGGGCAACTAATCAATGAAGTTTATTGTTGAGAAAAGATCATGGATTTCCTGACTCCCTAAAGGGGAGAGTAACTCCCTTGTGTGCCACAGACTCAACCATTTTTTCATGTCTTAGTTGCCAGCCTGCCCCTAAGCATCTGAGTTTGCAATACCTGGAAGGAAGTCTTCTTTGTAAGTCACACTTTATAAGGAAACCTTTGTCTTCTTTGTGATCCTTTGTGATCCTTATCAGAAATTCGCAATTTCTCAGACTCTAATCCAGAACTTTAGTTCTTGATTTGGAGCTGGGTCAAGGAGAATGAGAAAACTATTCCCATAACCTACAGTGAGTGATTAATTATTCATCACATATTTAACAAGCCATTCAACAAGTACTTATTGACCACCTACTACATTCTAGTAAATGCTGGAAATATGCCCATAATAAACGAAAACACAAATAATTACTTAATGAATGTGTTAAATACACCCAAAAAAGTACAGAATGTTTTGAAAGTTAAAAAATTCTTCCCATAATCCTATCTTTATTTTACTATAACTGTAATTGCCAAAGTACCCTTACCTGATGTTCACCTAGGTTTGTGAGATTATAGAGTCCCCCCTTCCCACGGCTATGTCAATGTTATGCTCCAGATCATCACAGTTATATATATATTTTGTGTGTGTGTGTGTGTGTATGTGTGTGTGTGTGCATGCATGCACATGCATTTTAAGGTAGGGCCTGAAGAACATTTAGAACATTTTGCAAAAATATTCATATCTGTGTATTTACAGTTATTCACTTATTCTTCCTAAAGTTGCAGTTAAGGAAAGAAATATTATTGAAGAGTCTAAGCAGTTATGATGAGGTAATGCAAGGTTTTTCTGTAGCAAAGTAAGCATATGTAGTGAACATGATTAAGCCATATATGATTAAAGTATTATTTATGCTTTATTTATAAGTATTCGCTATTGATAACAGCTCCCCAAAGCAAGATTCACCAGTATTACTACAGCATATGGGACTTTTGCTGTAGATTAATAATGCCATGATATTTTCTTTAATGAAGGTGGAAATGATTGCTTTATTTTAACAAAGGGACCTCTGTGTTCCCCCTGAGTTTGAGCCTTGAATGTAGACGATCAGGGATGCTATATCACAGCTGTCTCCATGCTGATAATGACTCTCCTTGGGGTTTCATAATTTCTGCCTGAAATTCGTTGTTTCCTCTCAGGAAGCATGGAGTGAATTTATAGGGAGATTCTTCAATCCAGGCATAAAAGAGAGTTTTTAAATTTTTTTATATGTCCCCACATTTGATTTTTTGACTTTCTGTCTCCCATTCTCATTTCTTTTGCTTTTAAGCATGTATCTTTCTTCTTATTGTGCCAAACACATAATGAATGCTCAGTATTAGGGATTAATGGATGTCACTATTTGTGTTATTTATTCCTTTTACCCCCTCTTTTTTTTGTTTTAACCTTCATGATGTATCCTATGCCCTCATATACTTCTTATGTGTTCACAAAATAGGCATAGCAATGATGGAGACAATACAGGATAATGATTTACAAAAATAACAATAAAAGCACAGAACCAACTGTGTGGGTTCAAATCCTGGTGCTGCCACTTTCTGTTAATAGATGTGCCTTGAGCAAGTTATTCGACTTCTCTGTGCCCCAGAGAGTGACAGGGAGATCAGGGATGGAACTCTTGTGGACCACTGAGAAGAATGCCTGGTCCTTAGTGAGCAGAATGTCAAGAATTAGCTATTATTGTTACTGCAGGTAGACAGAATTTCATCCACACACTCCCATCATGAGTTGCAGGGAAGTTATGTCTCAGAGAGTTTATATCTTGCTTTAGGTTCGGTTTTAGTCACTGCCCGAACCAGAAATAGAATTCAGGATTTGCAGCTAAATAGTTGAAATGAAGCAGGATTCAGGCCTTTAGGTTAATCAATTACATTTCACAGTATTGAGATCATGTCTCCTTATCAGTATCTTTCTAGAGACCCAATCGGGGGAGCTCCTGGCATGCACCCGGCATGTATGGAGCATCCACAAATGTTTGCAGAAATTGCACCAAACACTGTTTCTCTTTGGATATGATGCAGTTTAACCCATTCAAAGGAGTAGTGCCAACATGCCCTTGCTCCTCACAGCCAAACACAGCCAATTTTATTCAGTGACGTGTGATGCTTCAGAGTCCAACCTAAATTTCCTGGGATGTGGCCCAACTAACCAAACTGTCACGTCACCTGGAGGGTAATATCAGTACAGTTAGTTTTGATGATAATATGATTTGAACGATTGCTAATTTATTTAATATTCTCATTGCTCTGTGAATTTATAATCTGATGAAAAATTTTAAAACAGAAGTAATGTTTAATATTTCTGATTATCCCGTATCCCTCCTGTGGACCTAACTAAAAGCATTTGCCATCACCCAATGACCTATTCTTTTAAAAGAATTTTTAGTAATAAGTTCATCTGGGGCAGGTGAAAATGTTTGTATTAAAGACATTCTAAATACTGATGTAGAAACCTATTAATATTTGATGTCTTCTCCTCACCTCAGTCCTCCTCTATCTCCCAAGTTTTCAACTTTCTTTTCACTTTCTTTCCAAGAGCATATCTTACAGGGCTCATTCTCCATCCTTAAACTCTGTACCCTTCTGCTACTCCTTTTCCTCATGTTTTATCCTATTTCTAGAACTTCTTATCCTTTCTATTAACTATACTTACAAGGAAAACTTTCTTTGAATCTACTCCGCAGAACATCATTAAATTCAAGCGAGTCCACATTGTTTTGCCCTTTTCTTAAAACACACCCCTGCCCTCCATTAGAATAGTTAACCAGAATCTCCTTTAGTCCACGAATAGGAAATTCTGCAGAACTTTGCAACCAGGTAATTAGATAATACTGTGTCTAAATTAGTGCCTCCTTCTCATCCGAATCTGAGTGGGAGACTAGACTGTTAACACCTTCAACTGAGTAGACTGTTTGCAGTCTTCTCAAAGTTAGTTAATATGTAAATACTTGCTAAGACAAGGTAACACATTTTTCAATTAATGTAACAACAGGAGCCCAGGGCAGCAGACTATATATATATATTTTCAAAAGCCTCTCAAAATTCTGCCTCAAGTAAATTTAAAATAAAATAAAATGTATGTCTAAATTTCATAAAGACACATATGACAACATTAATTCAGTGAGCTGGAGCATACTGATGCCAGAGCTCCACCCCTTCACCCCCACTTCCATTCCCCGGCTCTGTGGGGTCCACCACCCCCAGTCCTCTCACTTACTGTAATGGTGTGCTTGCTGCACCCTTAGATTTTGATATTTTGGAATCAGAAGGCTCTCCTAGTAAACATGGACATGTTCTAGCCTTCTTTTTTATTCATCTCAACCACAGGGCTTCTCTCTTCCTGTTACCAGCCAACCAGCTCCCTTGCCTGCTGCTCAGATAAAGGCCAATATACAGAGACAGCAGGAGTTATAGTGAAGAAAGTGTTTAATATCACAAAGCACCAGGCGAGGAAATGGGAGAAAATTCTCAAATCAATCTCCTCGAGATTTTAAAAGGTGGTTTAGCAAACAAAAGGCTAGGAAATGGGGTCTACTGATTGGCTGGGGACGAACTCAAAAGGTTGGGAAGTAGAAATTGTCTTCTTGGTAAACAGGATTTCCTGGGCAGAGGGTCACAGGACTTGTTGGATACGTTCCCACGCATGGCCACTGGTACGACTAATGTCAGTTGATTGCCCACCCCACCCCTCACTGGGAATGTGGAGTCTGGAAGATATCTCAGAGACTAGTCTTAGGTTTTACAATAGTGATGTTATCTACAGAAGTAATTGGGAGAGTCAGAGATCTTGCCACTGTCAAGGATACATGATGTTTAAGCAGTAAGCAGTTATAGCAGTAAGGAAGTTAGGGAGCAATGGCTGGTTAACTTTTAGCTATATCTATACTTTTATAGAAATCAGACTTTGATCACTATTCTTGCCATATGGGGTTATATTATTTTAATATAGGTGGTTTCATTCCCACTTCTTCTTGTTTTATCTTTGGGTAAAAAGGAATAGATTTTAGATTTGTCACAAATTTTAACTCTATAAAGTGGCCATTTTCATGGTTTCCTGAGACTTCTCTCAGTTCTATTTAAGGTTTCTTCTGCTTCCATTGGCTCCTTATTTGATTATTACAATCAGAATGACTGAAAGTAGTGCCTTTAATATAGTCTGTCTAACATAATTTTTTAATTCTTCCTCATTACCATAAAATGTAATGCTTATTTGAGACACAAACACACACATGCACACACACACACACACACACACACACACACACACACTCTTGGCCTAAATCAATCACACATATTCATTTATCTTCTCGTTAATTAGGCCCTCCAGCCTCTTAATGCTACTTTCCCTTTAATACTAATTTGTAGAGTTCTTTCTGGCACCAAAGTACCCCAAACTGTGTGAAGAATTCACTAATGTATTATTTATAAGGGCTTCTTTAGTGTGTTTATTTAAAATGTAGTTGGTTAATTAATCTATATTGTCATAAACTATTCCCAAAAGGTCTGGGTGCTTTCTTTTTCAATTACTTCTGGAAAACTCAAAGCTCTGTCTTTTCTGGAAATGGCCCAAGTTCACAGAGGAATAATCTCTAGTAATGCTTAAAGTTGTAGGTTCTCAGTTTGAATTCTTGCTCCACTTGCTATGTGACTTTGAGTAAATTAATTAACACTCTCTGTACTTCGCCTTTGTCATTTGTAAAATGGAGGCTAAATAGTCTTTACATCCCAGGAAGAATCCAAAGTTTATTCATTGTCCATTAGGAAGGGCATATAATTCAAGATTCTCATTCAGTCAGTCAATTTATTTACTCACTCATTTTTCAACCCTTTGTTGCGTCTCAGCCACTGTCCTAGGTCATGGAGATGACATCTTACGTTTTGAAGCTCACTGCAATTTTAACACATTCTTCCATGTAGTATCTGTTTTGAGACTTCAGGGTACATTTTACAGGTATTTTGCAGGGGAATAGGGAAATATGACTCATCAAACACAATTAAGTAAATTTACCCAGGGCTATCCAGCTAGTAAGTGACAGTTTGTTCTTTTCCCTCCACTGTTAGTTTTGCATAAGATAATTTTCTTCAAGTGATTGTGGTGTGAATTCTGCTCACAACCTTAATGACTGATCGTATTGCTAACATGTATTTCTGACTTTGCAAGCATGTTGCTCATACTCTAAAGGTGGGCGCAAAATTTGTCAACATTTAATAATAGGGATATTACCACAATCTAGTTTTCTAGCTGTTTCTGAAAAATTAGAAGTTCTGGTAATACTGGGTTTGTAATCACGCCAAGTGACAACCAGCCAAAGCTGCCCTGTTTGGTTGAGGCACAACTCTTCATAGTCATGACTAGTTCATCATAGTCCCTACCACCCCCTCTCACCTTCCTACATGCAGTGCTCCCAACCATCATTGTGCTCATGCTTTTATTACACCCTGCCACATTGTTGCATAGCCTGCCTGGCATTTGAGTTTTCGACTCCTGGTTTTTTTTTTGTTTTTTTTTTTTTTTAGACAGAGTCTCACTGTGTTGCCCGGGCTAGAGTGCTGTGGCGTCATCCTAACTCACAGCAACCTCACACTCCTGGGCTCAAGCGATCCTCCTGCCTCAGCCTCCCGAGTAGCTGGGACTATAGGCATGCACCACCATGTCCGGCTAATTTTTTCTATATATTTTTAGTTGTCCGATTAATTTCTTTCTATTTTTAGTAGAGACGGAGTCTCGCTCTTCCTCAGGCTGGTCTTGAACTCCTGAGCTCAAACAATCCACCTGCCTCGGCCTCCCAGAGAGCTAGGATTACAGGCGTGAGCCACCACATCCGGCCATTCGACTCCTGTTTTAAGCTATGGATATGGTTGTTACTGATTATGATTTGGATAAGGAAACAAGTAATCATGATTCTTCATGCACTTCACAGCACACAAAGAATTTTTAAAACAGCCCTGGGTTATACTGCCATATTGATTTTATTGATTGTTCCAAATCTGTCACCTAGTGTGTAGTACAGTCACTGTTAGAATCCAGGACAATTGGTTCTAAATCTAGTGATCTTCTCCAGTTTATTTCACTGACATTCATTCATTCATTTATGAACGTGAATAAACAATTTTCAATGCATACCAAATGTATTCTAGACCCTGTACTAGCTGCTACAGGTACATATGTGAATAACATGTGGCCACAGGCATCTAGAAGCTCACAGTCTCTTTAGAAGTAATAGATAAAGATTGTTCTGAGTACATTGTGAATTGTGCTGTCAAGTACACAGGGTATGTACAAGATGCCGTGTTAATATCAAAGAGCATGTAATTAATTTTGTCTTGACTCAGACACACCTGTGCCTCTATAGGGAGTAGCATGATTGACATGGGACCCTGCCCAGTTTCCCTGTGATGTGAAGATTGACCATCTTCACATCCCTAAGGATCGCGGTCCTCACAGAAGCAGGAAAGAGAGTGAAATATAAGGATTGAAAATCAGGGCACCAAGTGTATAGTCCTGGCTCTGATACTTTCTAGCTCCTTGACTTTAGAAAAGTCGTCAAGTTTATGTGCGCCTAAATTTCTTCATCAGACAATAAAGGGGCATGAGAGAGGAGATACTGGATCTTAGTAAATAAGCAGATTTTACTCACAAATACTTATGGGTTAGCGCGAGCCCTTCAGGAGACTGTGAAGGATTTGAGGCCGTATCTGCTGCTTAGTTGTAAAGAATGCTGTGATCAAAGAAATTATGTTTGTCATAGGCACCAGAGGAAGGGTACGAGGCTTCCAAGATCTAAGGGGAACAGTGATTTTTCAGAGTGTAAGTGAATAAAAAAGCTAGGATCAAGTTTCTGCTGCAAAAGCTACTTGCCATTAGTTAAGGTAAAAAGGGGATAGTACAAATAAAATGCATAGCAAGCTGACTATTCAAACCAAAGGACCTCCAATCAAAGGTGTGTCTTCAATTTAAGTGTTCGTACGACCTAGCAAATCAAATATTGGAAGATTATAAAAATAATCTGTCCTTGCCCTTCTCTTAAAGTTCCAAAATGACACTTAACTGACCTCTAGTTCCTCAAATTTGGCAAAGTAATCATTATAATAGGTGTTGCTGCTTTGAGATTTATTAATTTATCACATCACTTCCATCACGATTACTTCCCACTACTCTTTGTATGGCTTGTTTTCCAGTGTGGTTCTCATGATCAGATCTTTGCAGCTCCTTAGGAAGATCTCGAAGTCACCTGTCTGTAGACCTGAGAGTTGTCTCTGTTGGATGATGGATCCATAACCCAGGGTTTGGAGGCCATGCAAGTGAATCACGTGATCTTAGAAACATTCCTCCCTCCCATCTGCACTGCTTGGTTGTGCTGCTCTTTATTGGATCTGGGATGACATGGCTTTGCTTCCTGCCATGGTTGCTGCCATCACACAGTTTCAGATTCTCTGCTGTCTGATACCATTGTTGGTGTTGTACCTGATAAGAGTTCCACAGTGAGGGAGACCTCAAGACTTTTAGACCCAAAGCCCTCCAAACAATATCCAAGGCCAAGTTCTATACTGCAACTGAGGCTCGCCTGTTACGTTACAGACTCTCCTCTTTCCCCAGGAGATATTTCCATATATGACACCCAGCCTGCCGATCTTGATTGACAGGGGATCAAAAAAAATCTATTCATAACTTCCCTTCCTCTTACATTGTATCAGTAAACAAAGGTCGGTAAGTTGTATAAATAAGGCACATGGCTTTTTGGGGTTTTAAGGGGATGATCCTACTGGAACTTGAGGTTTCTTATGTGGTTTCAAAGTGTGAGAGTAGAGCCTGTCATGAGGTGTGAGTGCAAGCTGACTCTGCAGCCATGGGGGTCTCAGCAAGGTGCACCACATCATCTGATAGGGCCTGCTTTTTCTCTCACCTCCCCTCTCCCTTCCATCCTTGTAAAATCCACAAAATATTTGAGGAGGGAAGTGAGGACAACAATGAGATGCCATCCTCAAGAGCTGTCTTTTACCTCTTCTGCTAGAGGGCTTCTCTTATTTCAGTCTCCACCATTGTCTTTGTTGGTAGGCATGCCATTCAGATTTTCCAACCCAACAATTGAAATATACAGTCTAACAGTGAATTTTTGTGTTTCTTGAAGGGGAATATGTGAGGTGCCCTTGAGCAGGGATTGACAATCTCACCATTTCGTAAATAACATTTTTTTTTTTTTTGGAACATAGCCATGCACATTCATTTGCATATTATCTGCAGCCTATTTTGTGCTACAGTGGCAGAGTTAGGAAGTTGCAATAGAGACTGCATGGCCTGAAAATCCTAAGATATTATTCTCTGGTCTTTTGTAGAAAAAGTTTTCCAACTCCTGTCCTTGAGGATGGAGCATGTATGCTAAGATATTGACATATCTGAAACATATTGAACATTTATTTTAATCAAGAGGATGAGAATTTTGAAATAGCCTCTATAGGAAACTCCAGATTTTCTGCCCGCCATCCTGCGGTGGACATTGGACCTGCCTGTTTCCTTTCTTGGCCATACTGTCCTTGTAGATTAGAGGACTGATGTTTGAGTAAGAAATGCAGAATAGGACCATATGTTAGGCAGGGTAATAGAAGGTAGGGAAGATCAGCAGCCTATAACTTGATGACTCAATCGTCATAACATTATGCCATCTGGGCTCTGGTGTTGTTCACCTCAAAATTTTCCTTAGGGATCCTCTTCCTTTCCTTATGATTTCCTAAAGTTTGATTCAAGTCAGATGGGGTATCTTTTCTGGTTTCCTTAGAATTTTGTTTTCTGTTTCCTTTTAGCTATTCTGTCTTTTACCCCAAATTTGAGATAAATTTTGTAATTTTAAATTCTGAATTCTGACATAAAAGCTTAACTTTTCTTTGTCCCCCAGTAAAGAAACTAAAGAAAACCTTGGAGATTATTTATTTTTTTCAACTCTATTGAGGTAAAATTGACAAATGAATATTGTATAAGTTCAAGGTGTACAATATAATGTTTTAATACATGTATACATTGTGAAATGATTACCACAATCAAGCTAGTTAACATATCCATCAATTCCCATAGTTATCTTTTCTGTGTATTAAGAATACTTAAGATTTACTCTTTCAGCAAATTTCAAGTGTACATTACATTGTTATTAACTCTAGCCACCATACTGTATATTAGATCTCCAGAATGTGTTCATTTTATAACTGTAAGTTTGTACCCTTTGACCAACCTCTCCTCATTTCTCCCATCCCCTGATCCCTGGTAACAACACTTCTACCCTTTGTTTCTATGCATTCAAGTTTTTTGATTAAGTGAGATCATGAGTTATTTATCTTTCTGTGTCTAGCTTTTTTTGCTTAACATAATGTCTTCCAGGTTCATTCATATTGTTTTGATTGACAGGATATCCTTTTTTTAAAACTGGAATAATATTCCATTTTACATATATATATACATATATATATATATATATACACACACACACACACATACACATATACATATCTTATATTTTCTTTATCCATTCATTTGTGGATAGATACTTTGGTTGATTCCATATCTTGGCTTTTGTGAATAATGCTACAATGAACCTAAGAATACAGACAGCTCTTCAAGATACTGATTTCACATTCTTTGTATATACAGTTGGCCCTCTGTATCCATGGGTTCCACATGCATGAATTCAACCAATTGTGGACCAAAAATATTTGAGAAATATTGCTTCTCTACAAACATTACAATCTTTATTTCCTTGTGATTATTTCCTAAACAATACAGTATAACAACTTTTTACATGGCATTTACATTTCAGTAGATATTTAAGTAATTTAGAGATGATTTAATGTTTATTTATAGATGTTATGCAAATACTGTACCATTTTATATCAGAGACTTGAACATTAAAGACTTTGTATCTGTGGGAGGTGCTGGAACCAATCCCCCAAGGGCGCCTAGGGACAATCATTACCCAAAAATGGGATTGCTGAATCATATGAAGTTATTTTCCCAATGCAGTCATGTGTGCATCAATGTGTGTCCACAAACGTGTACACCTGTGTGTGTCACTCTATGCCATGTTATCACACTTATGTATTCATGTGACCGTCACCATGTTTAAGAAATGTAACGCCAAACTTATGTTTTAACTGGTTTATCTAATTTCTATCTACTTTTTTAAAAATGTTTTTTATTTCAGCATGTTACGGGGGTAGAAATGTTTAGGTTACATATATTGCTTTTGCTCTACCTGAGTTAGAGCTTCAAACATGTCCATCCTCCAGACGGTGTACACCACACCCATTAGGTGTGAATATATGGCTACCACCCTATCTCCAAAGACATAGCTACTTAAAGCATGGTCCTATACATCTAAGCCAGAGGGCTCATGGCAGATATGCTGCATCAAAATCTGCTTCTAACAGATTTCTTGGTGATTCATATGCATGCTAAAAGTAGAGAATACAGTTCTAAGAAATGTCTCACTTTCTTAGTCCATTGGCTTATGATGATTAATCGGATAGAGGGGGAAGAAGAACAGAATCATTATGAAGTTTAAAAAAAGTGTGCCTGGGCCTCATACCCCAAGATTAAACCCCAAGATTAAATCTAAAGAGAACCCAAGTTCTGTAATTTTTTAATGATTTCAGAGACATTTTTGATGTACACAACATATGAGAGAAATGTATGTTGCCAGGAGTCTCAGAATCCTTTTTTATTCTTTTCTTTTAAATCTCCTGGCAGCCACCACTTGCTGCCAGGCCAAGAAAGATTATCTAATGCGGTTAATCAGCTTTTTACTGTCCTGTCCATTCTTGTGGCAATTTGTATCAAATGTGAGTATAATAGTGACCCTTTTTTTAGGGTAAATAAGTGTTCTAATACAGCCTCACAATTGATTTAAAATATTGTAACATTTCCTAAATATGTACAAACAGAAAGCCAAATACAACTGCTGTAGGCTCATAGTTCTTATATGATCAGAAAATCTTTGCAAATTTTCAAATGGAATGCAAATAATACCATGTAAATTAAGAACATTAATTTAATGCCCCAGATGACATTTTCCTGAGAATAAATTTCTACTTGCAATGTGGATGCAACACAGTTAGTATGTTGCAGGTTCTTTGGCATTTGGCACATTTTTACTGATGTGTGCCTTGTAATTTCTCAGTTCTCTTACTATTGGTCTCTGTTTGAACCCCTGAAAAACCTTCATCCACGTAGCTTAGAATGTCATTTGACCTTCTCTTCCTACAAATAAATCCAACATATGTCTATATTCGACCCACCCCTCTTCTATGCAGATTTTATCAATGAGAGTAATGATTCTTGTTGTCAGTGTGATTGCTAGCACAAACTCAGAGATAACATTACATGACAGTCCTTGGTTGGCAATTGAATGACAGTGTTCAGCTGAAAGCTCATCAACCAGAATATGCTTAATCATTGCTTAGAAGAAAACAAATTAGAAAAAAAAATTGAAGACAATGTTGGCCACCTAATAAAATTTCTATGGTATTTCTTTCTCAATATGTAGTGGGAGTCAGTAAAGAATGGAACTTACAAACATGACCTTGGAGTGAGAAGGATCTAGAATCTATTTTTAGCAGTTCCACTTACTAGCTGCATCTCCTAAGACAAGTTTATTAGCTTCTCTGTATCTTGGTTTCCTCATGTGCATAATGGAAATGATTATTACCTACTTCATAGGCCAGAGATAGCTCTGATATGCAAGGGAAGTCCTTAGCTCAATCTTAGCACATCATAAGCACTCAGTATTAGGGGCTATTTTAACTACTATAATAATAATTGTTACTATTGCTATTTTATTATAGATTAGAACATTAAGTTTTCATTAATTAAATCTGCCACATATTCCTTTCATTTATTTTATTTGCTTCATTGTATTCTTAAGATGTCTTCTCTTTTTTTCTACTGACCTCTTGCTTTAAGAACCAGATTATAGCAGAAGGGAGAAGCCCCATCAAAATGCTGTGCTGTTTGGCACAATGATTGCTCATGTTGCTCCTATTGCTACTCTTACTGCTGTAGCTGCCTCCCGAACTGCTGCTGCCACCACAGCTTCTAGATGCTGCTCAGACAATTCCTTTATTTTCCAGGGGAACCAATTTAGTGATGGAGCCCTTCCTAGTGGTGATGTCCCGGGGCTGGGCACCACTAGAATAATGACGCTTTCATTAATCACCCTTGTAATTTTAATTTCTGTTAATAAAGCCCATAGTAAATTGATTGAAAGTGAAGAAGATAGCTCAAAATGTAAAGTATAGTATTTTATTTTGCTGTCGTCATCTTCATATATTTTTGCCATAGGTATTAAAAAATCGAATCCCTATGCTAGAAAACACATATGTCCAGGTTTCTGAGATGATATGTCAGGAAGGGCTTTGGATTAGAAGCCTTATTTTTTTGGTAAGTAATAGCTTCTGTCTGAGTGGAGACTTCATTAACAGGGGTAGATTCAGGGAATCCAATGGAGGCACAGAGAATAAATGCCAAAACAAAACAAAAAAACTGGAAGGAAGGAAGGAAGGAAGGAAGAAAAAAACAAAAGCAAACCAAACCAAACAGTTTTGTATTGCAACTGTTTTACTTTACAAGTAAGCAGAGGGAAAAGGAAAGGCAGCTCATGAGTTAAATCAAGAATTTAAAAACAAAGAACCCACTAAAAACTTTCATTTGCTTTGCACATTTTCATATGCACATCTCTGACATATGCATGAAGCATGAAGGAGATGAAATAGTATGTTGGAATGCACAGCCAGTGTCCTGGTTCTTCATAGTCACTAGACAGTCTGGTGGTGTTTGGCAGTGGAGGGGTGCTGACCTTACTGTTTTCACTAATTGTAAGTCTATAATTACCTTTTGTATTCTTTGTCATTTCAGGTTAGCTATATAGCAGCAGAAACTGTGTTTGACCTCACAATTTGACTCATGTGTGTTGTAGCTTTAAATGACTGCCAGAAGTGGTTTCATTTTACATGAAGGGTTAAGTAATTTTAGGGGGTTAAAACTGTGGGCAATAAATAGCCATCTACACTCATTAAAGGAAGTGACTTCTTAGACAAGAGAAGGAAGCTAGAACCGATAGGGACATTAGCCTGATAAAAAGTTCCGTCAATGAAGATTTAACTCCGAATGATTTAGGTGGCAAAGAAGCCTTGGCACCAACACTTGCCCTTGAGCAAGAGCCCAAGAAGAATGAGGGAACACAAACCAGCTCTCCTGAAAACAACAATTACAGCCTGGACTCTTAAGAGTTTAATAACCATCACAAAAGTGCCCCTGGTGGCAGTAAAACCAAATGACTAAGAATACTCCAGATGGAGCTGCAACTGGTAAATGCAGAAAGTCTAAAGTAAGAGGGTAAATGGCAGGTGACAGTAAACTGAGGCACGAGATAGGCAAGACCCAGGATCTGCCATGGTGAGATCAGTTGCTGGAGACTGAACCCAGGTCT
This sequence comes from Avahi laniger, assembly GCA_963575035.1. NCBI lineage: Eukaryota > Metazoa > Chordata > Mammalia > Primates > Indriidae > Avahi > Avahi laniger. The sequence goes on from CAUYSK010073085.1 coordinate 94,670, forward strand.
GTTGCACACGTCCTTCTGGGAATGTGGGGCTCTAGGTTCATGCGTGTTAACTGCAGGCAAAAAAGAAGCTAGAAGTGTAAAGCAATTCAGAAGATTGTCAGCAGTGGGCAGGCATAGATGAGATCTGCTTACTCTACCTTTGTGAGATAGAGTGGAATTGTGGAAAGCACTTGACTTTGGAGGCTAATGGACACAGATCAAAATTCAACTCTGCTTTGTCTGTGGGTAAATTATTTACCTTCTAGTGCTATATTGTCATCTGTAGAATTGTCATAAGAATAGACAGTGTAAATTTGTGAAGATTAAATGAATGTATGTGAAGTACCAGCAAAGTGCCAGACATTCTGAAATGCTCACTAACATCTTAGAAGAAGGTCTCTTGTGTGTCTTAAGTCTTTGTAGATCTCCATTCATAACTCTCTTGAAGCTGTATGGTCAGGGTGAAGACTGGTGTAAGAGCTTAAATGGTAAATGACACACTTAAGATTCAAAAGAATCTCAATAGAGAGGAAGAATGGTCCTAAAATGAAATGGATAGATTGCAATAGAACTATATAAAACCATGAACTTAGGTTAAAAATAGCATTACTCTAATTCTGAGTAGAAAGGACCTCATTTAAATAGATGTTTATGTGCTTAAAAATGCAAAACCCTAGGGATTTAAAAATTATAAGTAGCATAATTATAAAAAGTGTGATATGGCTGCTAGATATTTGTAGCTAGCCATCCTTCTGATTTGCGCCATTATTAGATGCCATCGAGAGTCTGCTAGACTTTCTGCTGCCACATTTTGAAAGAGGAGAGGAGAGGAGGAAGGGGGTTGGGGGAGAGAGAGAGAGAGGCATGTCCAGTGCGGCACAGTGTGCTGATTATCAAATCTTAGCTCAACCACTGTGAGTCCTTGGGAAAGTCAGTTACCTCACTGATAAAGTGATGATAGAAGAAACTCCTTGCCTGGCTTGAGCTAAAGGGACTACATAATGCAAGTAAACAGCTCAGCACCGTGCCTGGCTCACATCCGAGAGCCCCTATTATTCACAGGAAAGAGTGGTGAGAATGGAGACAGCTGTAAGAGAGAGAAGTTGCAGAAGCTCGAAATGTTCTGTATGTGTAAGGGAAGATTAAGGGGGGCTATGACAACCTTCATTGGTCAGCCTAACTCTAGAATGAAGAACCAAGACCAGTGGATAGAAGTTATGGGAAGATATCTTTGGACTCCATAACAGGAATATTGAAAGAAGTAGCAGCAGCAACAGTAGTAGCAGGAATTGAGAATAAAAGTAGCTCTTAGGGTGTTTCGGTTACTTTTCTAAGAACTCTGCATTCTTATTTAATCGTCATAACATTCATGTGCTGTAGGTTTAAACATCATTCCCATTTTACAGATGAAGAAGCAAAGCACAGAGATTAAGTAAATTTCCAAGAACATATAATTTAGAAATGAATGGCACAGCTGGGATTTGAGCCCAGGTGGTCTAGCTCTTAACTCTTAACAGGAAGCAACTCAAATACACAGGGAAGGGCTGAGGGACTGTACACCATGAACGTTAGCAAGGGGACTCCTGCATTGAGGAAGAGATTGGATCTAGGGGATCTCCCATCACATGTCTGTAAATCTATAAGGCTAAAAAGTAAGCAAGCAAAGAGGACACAGTGGCAAAAGCTGATATAAAACCTAGGCACAAATTGTCATGAGGTTTTCTCCATGCAAAAAACGCCTAGAGGATTCACCTAAAAGCTATTTACTTTGACCATATGCTCAGTTATAAAAGGATGGACATCTCATTGTCTTGTTCAAAGCAGAATAGACAAAATACTTTTGAATCTGGGAGTTGTAGTAGAACTAACAGCAGCAAGAAGAGACTAGTGAACCTTCAGGAGAAAAAGGAGATATTAACTTACTGAGTAAATATTATTAAATAACCGAGCATATCCTCTGTGCTAAGAAAATCATTGTGAAACAAAATATGAACTCAACAATCATTGCAGTCCCTGGGTATTTAGAGACTCCAGTGAGCTTTAGGCTTTTCCTGAACTTTAGTGTGCAGTGGCGTTTTTAAAGGTCTTTTAGGGAAATGATAAATTATATTCAGTTTTGCAAGGGAGGTATACGTGATATTCTCAAAAGACTTTATGTGAACTGGGTAATTTGACTTTAAGTCTAGGTGCTAAAAGGACAGGCTTCAATTCGTCTCCAGCTTGCTCACTCTTCAGTAATGACAGATGTAGGTCTTACTGCATTAAAATATTTTAATAGACTTCAACGGGAAAGGCTCTGGTCTAGAAATGCGCATTTCTGCCACTGATGTAGTTTATGACATACTTCCTTCTGTGGACCTCAGTCTTTACATCTATAAAGTGTGGTGGATTTGACTAAACTATCTTTATTTCTTTCAGGCTCAGACCTATCCTATTTCTTTGATGTCTGTAATTATGCTTATTTCCATCATGTAGATGCCAGATGCCTGTGTGCAGGGCCCAAATTGATTCTGGGCAAACGGCATAAATGGTTCCTAAGGCATAAGGAACTGAAGTGAGCAGAAGCCTCTACGTTCTATTTCTATTTCTGAAGCTATAAAATGTAGGCACAGTTTATATTAGGAGACATTTCCTAGCTGTTAATATAAGATTTCAGAGTTGCCCAACAAAACCCATTGAGGCTGTTTTGTGCTTGGAGCACTTCAACGTTATGAGGGTGACAGGTGCAGTGTGGCATAAAAGGCTTAACTGCTTCACCCCACCTTTAATTTCTCTCAGTCTTCCAAAGCATTAAAGAGAAAAATGTTGTCTTCCGGTCTATTGTTTATGAATATAGTTTATTTTCTGTGTGTGTTTAGATAGCTTGCATGGAGAGGAGGACATTCGTTTCAGTAATTCCAAACCTTGCATTAGTAATAAGTTTCCTAGGCACACTGCTTTGTTATCAGACTTCACCATGTAGACCTCACCTTCTTCTCTGTTCTGGTCTTGATGGGATCATTGCAAAGCTACATGTACAGTGAGGGTGTAGGTTTCACGGTGTTTTGACAAAGCCACTCCATTAGCAGTTTGTAAGTTGATTGGTAAACAGCATTTGGATGCTTACTACCTTGGTTTGCTTTCAGTTTCATCTGCTTTCATTAAGAATCTTCCCCGAACAGTTAGAAGGCTAAAGATCGTTTAGAGGGGACTGGTGGAGATTCTCCACTCATATCAGTGCTGTAGAACCACGTAACGGGTAGACTGAAGTAGATTTTGGCTCTAAAGATGAAATTTGAAAAATAGAAAAAGTTGCCCAGTGATTTCTAGATTGAGCATAAAGTTCTAATACATTAGATACACATTCACAATCTTTGTTTTAACTTTTGTTTTTTAAACAGAATGGCATGGAGATAAGATTTTGTACAAGTTCTTTCAGTCAATCAGTTCCAACTCTGAATGAACACCGAAGATGTCTTGGGTTTCCTAAAGACTCGGGCTACAGATTCTTGCTCATGGCCAGGGGTAAAATGGCCTTCCTCTGTCTTAATGTTCTGCCATGTATAGCAAACATAGCAGCTATTCCAGGTTGGCACATGAGGGATGTCAGTGAAGCAGTATAATGAATTTGTCATAGAAATAGGAATAGTATTTAATTTTGTTTTTGACTACGGGGTCTTCTCTGGTTATACACTTCTTTTTATTTTCCTTTCCAATCTCCATCTTTATCCCAACCTATTGAGAATACCTGTGATTGCTGCTTTGCTAATATAATGATACTTGAGACTAATTAACAATACCTTAATGAGATTGCCTCCTAAAATAGGAAAATTTCATTTCAAATGGCTGGAAGATGAATTGATGTCTAAGACAAGTCCTAGAACGGTTAAGTTACTGAATGGAACCTTAAATGTGCTTCTCTCTGCAGAAGGAGAACCACTTTAATGTGGATGCTTTAGAAAGTTTCCTTCCACTTTTCCTTCTTGAATGTCTGTCTAGTGAACAGCAGGGTAAAAGTGCGTGACACTCTCACTGCCTCACAGCCATGCAGATCGAGCATAACTGCTTTTCTGGTAGAATCCACCTCATAATAAATTGAATTCATGGGAGGTGGCTAGTGCATGGGAAACAAGGTGTAGACAGGCTAATACCCTAGATAGATAGAACACTGGATCAAAGAAGATGCAAAAAAATTGCCTTCCTGCTGGCTCTGAAATATTTTTTTGCAGTGTAGTTAAAAATGAAGTTGAAGTGAAGCTAACTAAAGCTTTGTCTAAACAACCTCTTCATTGCTTGGCTTCTTATGGGAAGGCTGTAGGTAACACTTTGTTTTAATGATTGATTTCCCTAATACTGACTCACAGTTGCACTCCTCTTGAAGTTATATGATCTCCATGCATGGTAGATGAATGCATTAGAATCAATGTGATTGTAAAGAAATTCAGTGAGAATTATCCAGGTGTTAAATGCATATCTGTTTTCTTTTCAGACAGTGGAATCACTTATAAAACATATAGTTATTTGGAACACATGCACAGACACAGACAGGCTGTCGTATGGGGTTGCGGGAGATCACTGATTAACGTGCATTAATCACCACATATACAGATTAAAACGAATACTCACTGAAACAAATATTAACTCCTCAAAGTCATAGCTAAAAGGCATGCATAGGTAGATACATCATTCAGATTTACCTCCTGATCTTTACAATAAGAGATACTAAGTATTAGAGAAAGAAGAAAGGGAAGTAAAAGAATGCATATAGACTGTAATAATTATAAATAAAATTTACAAAGCACCTACTATATGTTAGGCACTGTGCTAACCAAGCTTAGCACATCACACATATTAAGTCATTTAAAATTCATATCAACTGTCTGAATTACATTCTATTATTTTACTCCTCAGAGAGATTTACATAACCTGCACAAAGTCTAAAATTATTAAAAGGGAAGCTGGGAATTGAACTCAAGTTTCTCTAATTCCTGAGCTAAGATCTTAATTGCTAAATCATTGCCACATTCTCGGAGCATTTTATTTGAGGTAATGCCATTGACTTCAGGGTTTAGACTATTCCAGCAGTATCTTTCTTCACAAAGGTGTATGTCAAAACACAAGTCCTTTTAATCACTACCCCCTCCCACTCAATATTTTTGGGATTGCTCAGGTGACGGTTTGCTTACGAAAAGAGAGAAATATAGACAGATGACAGAGGCAAAGTCTCTGGCTTTAGATTTTTTTTTTTTTTTAATTTTTTCCTTGCTGATGAGAGTAATCATGTGAATAACAAAGCTTCAAGAGCTGAATGACTGATTGGCAGTAAATTGACTAACTGTTGTTTATTTATAAGGATGTGGCTTTCACAGTAAAATGTAGGGTCGTTTTTAAAACATTAGAAATCTCCCTGAGATTCTGTAAGTGCCCCTTAGATAATGTAGGTGGCTTAGCTTGGGGGTTAAGCTCATTGTCACACATTCTTGGGTTCAAGTCCAAGTTACTGGCCCTTTAGGACTTTTTTAACCCCTCTGATTGATTTCTGTAAATGGAAACTCGTAACAGTTAAACGATAGTTAATATAGTATAATATCAATAGTTTTATATGTAGAAACCAATAATAGTACCTATTTCTTAGAGTTGTTGAGAGCATTCAAAAAACAAAGTTACACGAAGTGCTAGCTCAGTGACTGGCATGTGATAAATATTTGATAAATCTAATTTATAATGTTTTAGAAAAGTGACAAAAAATCTTGTTATCTACCTTTTTTGCTGTTAGGAGAGTCAGGTTGGAGTTTTGGAAAACCTACAGTTCCTCTGTCACAGCTTTGCAAAGACTTCTTGGGAAGTGTTTATAATTTTTCTCATGTTTATTTTTCCGTCAGTCTTAGATTTATAATAAGAATTAACTATCCTTTCTAAAACACTTTAGTGCTTTTATATTACCTCCTTTAATTGCCTCAATATCCTATGAATTAGAGATAATGCTCATTTTTACAAATGAGGAAATTAGAGATCAGAAAAGTAAATAGAAAGCCTCACAGCTAGTAAAGAGAGGAACTGCAGCGCTAACCCAGGTCTTCTGTCTCTAACAATCCAGTTCTGATATCCAAACAGAATGACTTGGAAACCCCGTGATCCCAGCTCCAACCCATTTTGCAGATCTGAATATCAGGGTTCTAAGACAGAAAAATGTTCTGCCTCGGGTCACACGGCAAGTTTAAAGCTGACACTAGACCCTTCTGGTGCTTGTCTAGAGCTCTTTGATCATCTCCAGGCCACTTGTGTCTTTTGCAATAATTTGTATGGAGGAGGAATGAAAAGAGAAATGGAGAGAGAGATGACAGAGATAAAGAGAGAACGAGGGGCCTGGGGAGAAGGAGAGGAAGAGAGAAAATAATAGATTCATATATGAAGGTTAGACGAAGGGCAGGCATCCAGGGGTGGTCTGTATAGAGTACCAGGGTTTTCTACTCTTGGAACTAATCTTAACCGGCAGGAGGGCAAGAAAAAGCAGAGAGAGCACACCTGTGATATTATTTGGCCCTGCTCCCAGTCCCTCCCCAAACACGACAGTGGGGATGACAGGAGTCATGGTTGACAGTATGGGATGACGCCCTCTTTGGCCTCCTCGCGACCAGCTGTGGCACCACCATCACCATCCAGGGCCTTCTCTCTCCAGGTTTGGCTTTCCCCGCACTGGCCGGCCCTGCCCTGATGTCAGAGCTTGGCCGATTTGGTTCCTCAGAGGACCCTGCAGAGAAATTCACTCCCACAGAGGCATTTTCTTGACATTTTGACACTCTCTCAGAGACAGGCAAAAGGCAGGCCAAGGGCCCAATCATCGGGCCCATCAAAATCAAACTATATTTTCTGAGCGGCTGTCAATAGAATGTGCATGAGATTATTATCGTTTGCCAGCGCTCTATCGATCTTGGCTTTGTGAAGCTCAAAGTCTGTTTACAGACACCCGTAAAAATGAACGGCCACTTCTTTTACTGAAGGTTAATGTGGTGTGTTTATTTAATTGAATGGAAATGGCTTTGTGTTTTCCAAATGTCATTGTTAACAAATTTTCAAGGGAATCTGGGTGACTAATGTGCAGGGGCTGAGGATAGAAGATGGGCTGTTTCGGGTAGGGAAGGTTGTTGGGACTGGAGGTTGCTAGAGGCAAGAGATAAAAGACAAACACATGGATAAAATATTGGAATAATGTCCCTATATAGAAATGCTATAAAAAAATCTGTACTCTATATTAGTGTTGTTTTTTAAACTTGTCAGTAAGAATTCTCCCCTGGGTGTTTTATTCTCCTGCTTTCCTCTGTTTTTGTTTGTTTTTTGGGTTTCCCTAAAAAAATATTTAAAATATTTTAAAGTGACACTAAGCATTTTAGTTTACTGAGAGTTTGGGGATTTAATATTTTCCACTCTGATCCCTTTTTTCCCTTCTCTAAGAGAGTTGACAGAAATGGCTAAAATTAGGAGTCGTATCAGATAGAGCCAGACATTGGCAATCTCAGTGACCTGCTTTTTAAGAGACGTTTTTCGACGGACGGGAGGGGAGATGCAGACAGATTTTGCCAAAGCAATTGGACGAGCTGCAAATGGTCTTGGGAAACTGTGAAAGTCTTTCTGGGTCTCCAGAATACTAGATGAAAAGCAGAAACTTCAGCCAGCCATTTGAATGTTTCAGATGAAGGTATTGGAATAATCCCCCGGATTTTTTTCTTCGATTGTCTTCAAGAGGTTTGTCTTTTTAGGCGGTGAACCTTGACAATTTCCATTTTCAAATTTTACTCTTCTCATTCTGCCTCAGTCTCCTTAGCATACAAACAAAGAATTGTAATTCTTAAAATATAAATGTGAATGAATGGTGAGTAACAAAACAAAAAGAGTCTTAAAGCAGCCATTCATTTATTCAAGAAATTGCTGAGCTCCTTTAAGGGGCCAGATGCTGCACTGAGTAGTACTGTAGTTAAAAAAAAAAAAAATAAGTAAGCTAAAGTCCTATAATCAAATATCCCATGCCCTGTGCCTGTGTCTCTGTGTGTGTGTGTGTGTGTGTGTGTGTGTGTTGATGGGTGAATATTTATATGGATACTTAAGAATTTAATAAGTTTTATAATAGCTGTACTCAAAAAGTGTATTGGGAGAGCCTGACTCTGATTGGGGGGCATTGCTTTAACATCTGGTAATGGAGATATATGCCTATCTTCATTCTGTCCTTTACCCCCACATCTAATCTTGATTAAAGTCTGATTTCAAATAATTAGACCATACTTTGAATATTTGATCAGGTTCCTTCAAGAGCCAAACAGAAATAATATCACATGTTTAGTTTTGGGAAACACTACTTCTAAAACTTATTTGAGTATCTCAGATTTTTTCATCCTTCTAAATATACAGACAAAATCGACTTGGGGACAAGAGTTGGAAATGTGTGACTCCTTCCTCTTTCTAAGTGGTACGAAATGTCGGAAATAAGAATTAAACAAGACTGAGGATGAGAATCACAAGATAGGTTTCTTCAGCATGAATTCCATACCTGAAAATCTTAGTTTTGAGTTCAAAGCAGATCTATAGCATCCTGTATTAAAAGAAATACAATAGAATTAGCAAGGATGGGGGAAGGAGAGTGGGCAGATGTGTTCTTGAAGAGAACACTCTAAAGGCAGAACATTATTCTTTGTCAATTAATTTTTACTTCTTATAGACTGTTAGACTATTAAACAAAGTCTTATGAGAAAGTGAGTTTTTAGTGATCTCTAGGAAGATGTTCCTGATAATAAATTAAATTAGGACTGTGCATTGTGGAGCCCCACCTGTTGTCCTCCCTCTGGCGAGCTTCCTTAATATCAGGTGCAACCTAGTTAGAGGTGACACGAAGTCACAGAATTGAATTTTTTTTCCTTCAAAGTTAAGCAAATATAGATGAGTTCCTCTGATATATCTAAGATGATAGACACTGTTTTTGAGAAATTGATTTGAGGATGGTACGGGTCCAGGCCAACGGGTCCATTCCGTCTATAGACAAGGTGACCTACTTTTCCTATTCAACAACAGGGCTCCACTGTCTGCCATACATTATCTGACAGTGTAAAGTCATGATTAAGAGCACTGCCTCTGGAGTGATATTTTCTGCGTTTGAACCCTTTGTGGGATGATCCTGGCTAAATTTCTTAACCTATTTCAGCATTAGTTTCCTTATCTATAAAACATGAGTAACAAGAGTTCTCCATGGGAACCATGTAAAGGTAAATGGAATACCAGGTACTTAGCATAGTACCTGGCACATAGAATATGATCAGATAAACCCTAGATATTATTATTAGACTGAATATTTCAGTAGGTATTGCCCGAGAAATGCCTGCGCACGAGGTTACCACTGCGATGGCCAGGTGCTGACAGCCACAGACCAGCAACCTAAGTCCTTTGCAGATGCATGCACTTCTTCACGAGGGCTTCTAGGCATTGACTTATACAGATCCATCATCCCCTCTTGAAGAAATAACTAGAAAACCCTAGCCCTATTTATAGTGAAATAATTGAGTGTCCTTCCACCGAAGGGCAGTTAGTTCTTGAGCCAAGGGACTTCAATGCCACATAAGAAAAATCGTCTTGTGCACAATATCCTTGGAGAGATAAAGAGTGTAAAGAATCTTGATATTAGAAATTAAGGGAACAGTGCATTCAGATTGCTATGAGTTCTTCATGTCTATTTCACTATCTTCTTGTCAGAGGAAAAAAAAGAATATTCACTTCAAAATTAAATTTTTCCCTCTCTGGACCTGGATCTTTTTTGTTGTATAACTTTCATCACTTAACTGGATTTAAAAGGTCCATCGGTATGGACAAAAAAAGTATTTTTCAAAATTGCTCACATAATAGCCAAAAATAAGCCCTAATCTGGTTTTCTGTGAAATTGACCTCAACAGTATAAATAGTACAGGAATTTGAGAAGAAGAATTCTACATTCCTACATCCTGGTTGACGTTGAAGACTGCCTTTGTCAAGCCGCCATACATCTTGAAGACAGGAGGTATCTTGCTGGTGAGAATTTTGCTGTTCTGGAGTGTACATCGTGGCACTTCAGATGTGATGGTAGAGGTGATGCTTTTGCCATGTCATAGTTGACTTCTTACTCTTTAGAGAGGGATTCACTTGCCTGAAAAATTAACAGATTCATTTGTACAAATGGTAGTTGCACACTGGATTATTGCATCCGGGTTTCCCATGTGACCCACCTAGACCTAAGGTGAAAGTTTGGCCTGAAGCTATGACTAACAAAGGAGAAGCTAATGAATCCTAAAGGTCTTCCTGGATTTTCTTCTCTTTCTCCACTTATCCTGGTTCCTTAAAAAAAAAATCCCTATCATCCGCATGTCCTCAGTGTAAAATACTCATTAGCAATATTTGGTTCTATTGGTGGGATGGAGAATTCTGCCCAGTGCAATAGGAAGGTAATCCAGGGGCCACAGAACAGGTACCCTTGAGAGTCCCTGATGTTTGAAACATATTATGAGTCTTTCAAAAAATTATTACTTGAGGAAAGGCCATAGGAGATAATTTTTGCATATGACTAATTAGTTTACCTTTCTCCTGTTGTTCTTTTATTCATAACTATTTACATATATACGTAATACTTGATCTTTTTAGGTATCCATAAAATTCTGCTTTTATTTTTGAGAATCATGGTAATCTTCACACACATATTGTCTTCTCCAAAAGACGAACACATTTCAGTATGACTCCTCCCTCATTTGTTTTGGGCACACATAAATCACTGACCTCTCACTGTGATGTTCAGAGCTAGGGCAGACCAAGGCCTAAGGCTCTCATCATCTTTCTCAGAACCAGGGCTGAATATGTAGCTGAGCTGAGGTACCTACCTAAGAATGGCAAATCTGAGAAGAGAATACCTGGTTCTATCCCTCTGACATTCATTTGCAACTTTGTATAGCCTTTGGTCTAAGAATCAATTAGATAAATAGAACTACTCTTCAGCAGAGACTTGGCCTATATGGCTTACTGATTTTTCTCTTGTGAGTCTACAATTGATGTTTGCTAAAATCAAAATTTTAGAACATGGTATAGAAAAAATGTTGATTGTGGGCTCTATGCTGACCCAAAATGAAGTCTTTTAAAAGATTGTCTCTGTGTAAATATATTTCCTACATTTAACCAGTGTCACATAACAATTAATAAAAACTTAAAATTTCACACATAGAATTTTCAAATGACAGCAGAAAATGGATCAAGATTAAAACTGCTATTGACAGCCTGGACAAAGAGATAAAAACCAACAAAATAAACTTTAAAAGAAATAAGTGTAAAAATCTATATTTGGATTAAATAAATCAATTTTGCAAGACTAGATATAGGAGTTCTGGGTTGACAGAACTTGATGCAAAACAAAGTCTGAAATTTTTACTTGTCTGTAAGCTTAAAATGAATTAGATTTACTTTAAAAAAAAAAACCTATGCAGTCTTAGGTCTTATTGATAGACTTTTAATATATTACTAAATTACGTTGACTCTTCATCTGAAATATCTTTTTACTCCAATAATTTCCATTCAGTGATCAAGTCACAGACCTTATTGTCCTTTGCGTAACAGTAGCTTATTAATGCTCTCCTTACTTCTTTTCCCATACACAATCTGTCCTCTACTTTCAGCCAATGTAATCATAGATGAGTTAAATCTGACCATATCATTCCCAAATAAATAAGCCATGAATGGTTTTCAATAATTACAAGATTGATTATTCCCTGAGGAACGGAGACCTTTAAGGTAATATCTACCCATCTTTCTTTATTTTTGCAGGTAGCAGCTGCTGTTTCTAAACATTTCTTAACCATTTTGGACCACAGCATACTGAAATTGCCATGTATTTTCATATTTCCATACTTTCACTCGGGATCTTCTTTTGTTAAAATCTTCCTTCCCACTTCATCTTGGACCTATCACTGCCCGTGATCCATGAGGTTGAATGTCTTCTCTTTTGTGAAGACTTCTCCACCCCAACTCCAGAAGAAACCTGTTTTTCCAATCTGCTCCCCTACATCTACCACAGAATGTAAGGTGCTGTTACTCTCTCTTCAGTTGTCTAGGAGCTTCTGTGTTTGTTCCTATATCCAGTTGATATTATTTTTAAAATTAAATAGACCTCATAAATTGTGTAAAGTACTAACCTTGAGAAGATGCCCCATCTGAAAGGAAAATACTACAGAAAACTATTTCATTTCTCCCTTCTCCCTTTTCCATCACTCACATTATTTGATAGCTTTGGTTAATATCCTTAATGTTCTAAAGTGTGTTGAAACAGTTGCTTTTCTATTTTCAGAAATAAGGTTTTAGTGATAAGTTTGAAAATTCTATACTATAAGCGTTTGCCTCAAGGACACAAACTTAAAAATCATAAAGTCTTTCTGTTATGTTTTGAATGTCATTCTGCTTTGTCCAGTGGGCTTCTGAGTCCTTTTGACTGGCACATTTTACTGAGATGCAAAGACATGCAATCCTGGTGACTGAGTTTTCAAACTACGGTTTATTGAAAAAAAAAAGACTGAAATTGAGGGGACTGTCAGAAGATGTGTTTCATGGATGTCTGAATAATTCTCCTTTTGCCACTTTCATCTTAATTTAGAGCCATATATTTCTTGCTACATTTTGTTTTTCCCTTGGCACCTAATAATGTAATCTTCACAATGCAGTGCTACATCCCAAATGTATAGTGCAGTAAATGAAAATGGTTGTTGGATCTATTGTCCTTCATAATTCAGAGGAAAGAAAGTCTACAGCAAGAAATGTTGATATTCTTTGGAATGTTGAGTGTTCAATAATTGAAACATTTTGAGAAATTTCTAATTTTCCTCCTAAGAAGAATTCAGGTTTTAGTTCCTCCTGAAAAGGAGTTGATGGTTACACCCTTGGGGAATCCTAAATGGATATAGAAAGACTGTTGGGACATCTATTTGTTTGGAGACTAAGTACTGGCCACAAGGACTGCTGTATTTCTCTCAGATCACAGCACTGGAAGGCAGAAGCATAAGCAGGCTCAGAGAATTTTCTGTGCAAGCTTTTGCCCATCGTAATTCCTGACTGCTATCATTCTCTCTACCTTAGTGTGTGGGTGCATTTTTGTTATGTCTCCAGCCTCGCACTGGTTTAAAAAAAAAATTGCTTAGGTAAATAGCAGTGGAACCCAAATTCTCTTTTACTTATCTTCCAGTTTAAAAAAGAAAAAAAAAAACTCACCACCACTCTAAAGTGCTTGTTTTCTATGTTCACTATATCTAATATATTCTAAATTATGGTACCATAAATTGAGGGAAAGATTTCAAAGAAACTGTGAAATAAAATTTTTAATACCTGGCAACATTTTCATAAGCAATGACAATGGTCCATTTGGACACTTACCATTTTCATTCATTATGTCTGGTCTACCTGGGTCTAGCTAAAACTTCATTCAATGCGCACAGCCCCTGCCCATTTGGAAGCCTTTAAACTAACTATATGTATAATTATCACGGTGGGGTGATTCTTTTGTAGAGAAAGCATAGAACATAGGATCCAGTTTTTCAAAATGCAAAGGTCGAACCTCTGTTGCTGGAAATGTTTGAGGAAATTCCAGATGCCTTGTCTTCATCCTGGACCTACTGAATAGGATCATTGAGAAATGGTGCCCAGGAATGTTCATTTTGTAACCTCTCCAATTAATGCATTCACTTACTGGAGGTTAAGTATCACTGTAGACTCACTGTAGGCTACGTGTAGCACTAATCAGACAAGACCCAATTTCTGGCCAGATTTGTAGCAGCAATAACTAGAAGCAATAACATTTTCTAAAACAAAACATGTGGCATATGATACTGTGAAATCTCTGGCACTGCTTACCCAATATCCACATGTGCCCCACTTAGCTCTAGATTAGAAAATAAAGAGTGAGATTCAGCCAGAGGTACCATGAGCACAGGTGCACAATTTGGAAAAATGAGACCAATTTAAAACAAAATTCAAGCTAGAGTCAAAGAAGTTTAATAAGAATGTAAATCCCCTTACAACTGGCCCTATGATTTCTGTCTCTTAATGAACACCTGTCATCTGATGAATAATGACCAGGCCTCTGAGCGTGGGTCAAGCAAACAAAAAGGCCCATGGCCAGAGACTCTGTTAGGCATTTTAAAATAAATAAACAATCCATCTAACAAACAAAAACTCATGTTGGTGTGCAGGTATAATAGTATGATCGCCACAGGAGAAACAATATGCAAATGAATCACAAAGCAAAAAAAGGCAGAACTTTTCACTGCTGCCTTGGGTCACGTTCCCTGGAAACAGGCTTGAGATGGAGACAGTTGCAGTGAGTTTTGTGCAGCGGATGCTCTGTGGAAACGTTTCTGAATAGAAGTGAGGGAAACAGACATGGGTGTGAGTCGAAGGAAAATGTGGTCTGAGATGCAGGTACAGCTAAAGCCTCAGCCAGTCCCACGGTGAGCTCTGGAGTTAGGTTGTGCCTTCTGAAATGACCCAATTTGAGTAAAGAGATCTGAATCTTTGTGCCTCCCATCCCCATCCAAATATTCAGTCACTGCCTGAGGCAGTGACTGAGAACAGGTCCAGAAAGGGACTGAGGTATGAGCTGCCAACAGCCAGGATTCCCAACAGCTGGAGGAATGAGCACAACAATCTTGAAGGAGGAATTCAGTAGCACATCCACTGCTACTGAATATCTGATTCAAGGCCAAAAATTATGGAGCTCAGAGCCACAACAGGCTTCTGATCTGCCACAGTCTGCCGAATGCTCCTGACAATCCACTGGAGTGATAATGTTAAGGAAGGAAATGATTAAAAGTAATTTGCTGAGGGACCAGGGTTGCATTTTGAGCTGTCAGCAAGTAATGAAGCAAGAATGTCAATCGACAGGTGAATCAAAGTCAGGGCAGAAGGAAGGGAGGAGGAAATTTGCTCCAAAAAAAAAAGAGGCAATTGCTTAAATTGAGGCTTGTGATAAGTAGAGAAAATTTGCAACTACCAGAGATTGCAAAGTAGGAGAAACACTTTTTGTGTGTGTGGTTTGGAATTGGGACATGAGAGGTGTCGTGGGACAGAATCTCACTTGAAAAGTCAAGTCAAGAATCTGAACGACTTTTATATAAACTCTTAACCTCCAAATACAGGGTCCCCTGTCTTTATATTAGCCCTAGCGATGAATACTTCTTTCTTTCCTTTAATTATTGATTTGCAAGGGTAGAACACTAAGAAATAAATATATTTAATTGTTCTATTAAAAAGGAAGAAAGGCTGTTCTTGATAGAAGCAATAGATCCTGGATTTTTTTTTTTTCCCCAATTCAGTATGCTATGCTCAGAATACCCTCTGACCCACTGCTTCTGTGTGTCAGAAGTCACCTGTGACTTCGCCTGTAGAGGCGCTGCTTCTTCACTGGGGGCCTGCAACCAGATTACACTTTTTTTTATTATTTCAGCATATTATGGGGGTACAGATATTTAGGTTACGTATGTTGCCCTTGCCCCCCTCCAAGTCCGAGTTTCAAATACGTCCATCTTTCGGGTGGTGCGCATTGCACTCTTTGTGTGTGCATATACCCGTGCCGGGGGCCGGGGGCCCCCGCCCCCCGGCCCCCCCCCGGCTACATCCCAACCCACCCAGCGCACTGGCCCCCCCCCGAAAGCTGCATGTATTTGAAACCCGGACTTGGGGGGGGGGCAAGGGCAACATACGTAATCTAAATATCTGTACCCCCATAATATGCTGAAATAAAAAAAAAAGTGTAATCTGGTTGCAGGCCCCCAGTGAAGAAGCAGCGCCTCTACAGGCGAAGTCCCAGGTGACTTCTGACACACAGAAGCAGTGGGTCAGAGGGTATTCTGAGCACAGCACACTGAATTGGGGAAAAAAAAAAATCCAGGATCTATTGCTTCTATCAAGAACAGCCTTTCTTCCTTTTTAATAGAACAATTAAATATATTTATTTCTTAGTGT
>CAUYSK010073089.1:0-29202 GCA_963575035.1 Avahi laniger
TTTTGATTTGCATTTCCATGATGATTAGAGAGGTTGAGCATTTTTTCATATGCTTCTTGGACATTTCTATGTCTTTTTTTGAAAAAATTCTGTTCATGTAATTTGCCTACTTTTTAATGGGGTTGTTTGATTTTTTTCTTGCTGATTTTTCTGAGTTCTATATAGATTCTAGTTATCAGCCCTTTATCAGATGTGTAGGATGCAAATATTTTCTCCCATTCTGTGAGAGGTCTGTTCTCATGATAATTTCCTTGGCTGTGCAGAAGCTTTTTAATTTAATCAGTTCCCATTTATTTTTGTTGTTGTTGTTGTTGTGATTGCCTACGAGGACTTCTTTCTAAATTCTTTCCCTAGGCCAATGTCTATAAGAGTTTTTCCAACATTTTCTTCCAGAATTCTTATAGTTTAACATCTTAGGTGTAAGTCTGTTATCCACCATGAGTTGATTTTTGTGAGAGGTGAGAGGTTGGGATTCTGTTTCAGTCTTCTACTTGTGGCTATCCAGTTTTCACAACATCATTTGTTGAATAAGGATTCTTTTCCCTGGTGTATGTTTTTGTCTGCTTTGTCAAAGATTAGATGAATATACAAAGATGGTTTCATATCTGGGTTCTCAGTTCTGTTTCATTGGTCTATGTCTCTGTTCTTGTGCCAGTACCATGCTGTTTTATTTAGTACAGCCTTATAGTATAGCATGAAGTCTGGTAAATTTATGTCTCCCAAATCGTTCTTTTTGTTTAAGATTGTTTTTGCTATATGGGGTCTTCTCTGGTTCCATTCAAAGCATAGAATTATTTTTTCTAGATCCACAAAAAATGATGTTGGTATTTTAATAGGGATTGCATTGAATCTGTAGATCACTTTGAGTGATATAGACATTTTAACAATATTGATTGTTTCAACACATGAGCATGTTATGATTTTCCACCTGTTTATAGCCTCTGCTATTTCCTTCCTCAGTGTTTTCATAGTTCTGCTTGTGGAGGTCTTTCACCTCCTTAGTTAAATATATTCCTAGGTATTTTATTTTCTTTGTTGCTATTGTGAAGATTACTGATGTTTTGAGTTGGTTTTCAGTTTGACTGTTGTTGGTGTATAGGAATGCTACTGATTTGCGTACACTGATTTTGTAACTTGAGACTTTGCTGAATTTGTTTATCAATTCCTGTAGTCTCATGGCAGAATCTTTGGGGTTCTCTAGATATAAGATCATATTCTCAGGAAAATGTGATAGTTTGACCTATTTTGCACCCATTTGTATGCCCTTGATTTCCTTCTCTTGTCTGATTGCTCTAGCTAGGACTCCCAGCGCTATGTTGAATAGAAGTGGTGATAGAGGTCAACCTTGTCTGGTTCTAGTTCTAAGCCCATCAATACATGAGTGGATTAATAAAATGTGGTATGTGTATACCATGGATTCTACTCAACCACAAAAAATAATGGTGATCTAGCACCTCTTGTATTATCCTGGATAGAGTTGGAGCTCATTCTACTAAGTGAGGTACCATAAGAATGAAAAAACAAGCACCACATGTACTCACCATCAAATTGGTATTAACTGATCAGCATTTATGTTCACATATAGTAGTAACATTCATTGGGTGTCGGGCAGGTGGGAGGGGTAGGAGAGGATGAGTATATTCACACCTAATGGGTGCTGCGGGAACTGTCTGGGGGATAGACACACTTTAAGCTTTGACTCTGGTCAAGAAAAGTCAGTATATGTAACCTAAATATTTGGACCCACGTATATTTCATAACAGCATGGATGGAACTGGAGACCATTCTCCTAAATATCACCAAAATGAAAAAAACAAACACCACGTTTTGTCACTATTAAACTAGAACTAACCGATCAGCACTCATGTGCACAGATGTAAGTAAAACACAGTGGAAATGAAGCGCGTCAGAAGGGGCACAAGGGAATGGGTGAAATCAATCCTAACAGCCATGATGTACACTATCTGGGTGACAGACACACTTATAACTTTGACTCAAGCAGTAGAAAAGCAATACATTCAACCAAAACATTTGCAGTCCCATAATATTCTGAAATAAAGAAAAAAACAAAACAAAACAAAGAGACAAAAGAAAAAATGAGGTTTTGAATAATGTCAAATTATTTTGATATGATTATTTCAATATTCATAAATTATTATAGGTAACTATGTGATTATAAAAATCTTTGAGAAAATATATTTTAGACAAATATCAGATCAGTCTGTTAATTTAATTTAAAAAAATTATAATTCCAATTATCTCTGTGACTGCTGATATTTTTACATTAGATAGAAATTTTAATTACAGGAAAATAGTGAGTACACACATTATAAAATATGATAACTAAAAAATAAATTGGTGAAGTGGCTGACAAAGAAAAAACACAAAAACTGCAAGGTCTAATTAGGATGCGATGTTGATTTTCATTTATTTCTGCCATCATAGCCAAACATAATAAAGTAATGCAAAGCTAATTTAAATTTTGTTTGCAGATCTGAGAAAACTTGGGGCTACATTCCAAACATAAAGCGAACACATTTTAAAAGAAAATTATTTCAAAATAAGATATAATATGAAAAAGAAAAATAAGAATATTATTGAGAAAAAAACATAGAGGGCTAAGTAAAAAGTCAAAATAGAGGGAAAAACAGTTAAAATTTTACGAGCACAAGTGAATTGCTTTTCGTGTTATTTGATAATCTTCATTCATAGTGAGTAATATCCATGTCCCACTTGCATGTTGAAAAAATGAAAATAAAATTCTTGCCATTCAATTAATTTGCTTTTAAAAAAAGGCAAATAATTTGGGATTTATCTGAGTTCTTTCTAGTAAAACATATATAATTAAAACAAAATGCACCAATATTTTCCTATAAAAAAGAGGCAGTTTTATTGAGACAATATTTTCTCATCAGGTACCTAATGCAGTTTCTCTGAAGTACTTAAAGTACTTTCAGTGTTATCATCTTATTGTTGTAACTACATTTAGTTCATATTAGTGAAGGATCTTTAATTAGGAAAAAGTAGAAACTTCAAAAAAAGCTCTTTGAGCATTAGCAGTGGATTTGACAATACCCCTAATGTCTAATGGTAGTGCTCTCATTAAATAATTGTAGTGCTCCTATATAGTAAATTATAAAAAGACATTAGTAAGATAATTTAAGATGGATAAATAATAATTTATCAGTTAGAGTCCGTCAGAAAAGAAACCTCCCTGAGTATTTAAAATGGAGGAAATTTAATGCAAAGGATTGGTTGCTGATGTGGTAGTTTAAGAAGCTGAGCCAGTGTCTATAAAGCAATTCAGAGTCTAGTAGTAGGATGCCTCTTCCACTCTTAGACTGAGTGAGAGATGGAAGATATAGCATTGCAGGAGTCCAGAAGCCAAGGTCACTTGCAGAAGCTGGAATCATGACAGACCTATAAATAAGGAACTACAATCACAGAACTTACCCATCTACTTCTAGAGATGTAATCAAAGGTGAAGACAGAGGGGGGAATCCTTGGCCTTCTCCCTTTTTATACCTTTCAAATTCCCACACCGGCCTTCCATTGACAAAATTCGGGCAGAAGTCAGCTGGGTTTGACATGGGAGGAGACTATTCAATCTGAGAAATAGTGCAGAGCAGGAGAAAGGCAGGACTGAAATTGAAGGAATGAGGCACAGGCCCACTTAAGATAACAAGAGCAAACAACATGGGAAAAGGGTGGAGAGAAATTTTAGAAAGGGTATAAAGGGAAAACCTTTCTGAGGAAATGATAATGAGATGATTGTTTCAGGGTTTCCTAAATTTTATTTAACCATTATTTCATCATTGGATTTATTCAAAGTTCTGTTTTCAGAAACTGTGGTATAGATGAATGAAATTTTTGCTTGTTTCCTTTCATCAGTTCCTTACTAGACATGACATCAAACAATGGACCAATTTCCTTTTTTTTTTTCAATTTTTTCCCCTGCCCAATTTCTTAAGAATCTTTATATATATATAAAAACATTTTTCAAAAAATGATTTATTTAATTCATATTTCCAACAATAAGAATATATCTTCTAACTATAAGAATGTGTCTACTTTCTAAACCTTTTGTAACAGTGGGTATTTTCATCACTGAATTAATGTGTATATACATATAATTGAAAGTCAAACTCTACTCTAGGAATGCAAAAATATTATCCCCATGAAGAACTGAAGACATTATAAAATCAAAGACATATTTAAAAAAATTGGAAACTTTGCCTTTTTCAAAATGCTGAAATGAGATATATTTACTCAGTTTTGGAGATAGCATTCTCCTTAAACAAAAATTCCCAAAGCCAAGTCTATATAAAATTACATCTTTAAGGCTTTAGTTCTGAATTACTTCTGAAACTCACTATGACACAGTAAATCTCTTTGGGATAGGCTACAAACGAATTCCCCATTGTCAAAGAATAATGTCACTCTAACTTTTCCATTATTTCAATATAATGACAACTAAGAGAATACTATTAATAATTTCCATTTGGCCTCATAGTTTTCAGTTCTCTTCTACTGGAGAGCTGTGAAGGATTGGTGAGACACACATTTCATATTTCTTTCCATCAACAGTGGCAGATTTTGATTTGCTGGCTCCTACAGATTTAACCAATAGCCACATTTGACCTTTATCTCAATGTATAACTCACTGTTCATCCACAGTGAAATGTATCATGTTAGTAATCATTTTCTTTTAAGATCATTTTAGTTTTGCAAAAAGGCAGGTTTTAAAAATCAGGAACAAACTCCCTTAGGGATTCTTAGAGGCTGTATATACTGCCTTTCATACTATTCAACCTTTTACTTACAAAGGCCTCTTTTAGACTCCAAGTCTTATGCCAAGCGCATCAAAGAGAGTATGAAACAATGCTTTCTGTCAGTCATTTTCATTCAGTGTTGAGGGCACTCCCCATTATGAATTGAATGTTTGAAAATAAGCCTGCAGAGAGAATGTCACTTTTGTACTCAGAAAAGGAACTTCCTAATAATTTAGAATTTTTATATTATTTGGATATTATATATGCCCAAAATGTTGAAGTAAAATGATATATTAAGAGGGACAGAGCATGGTATAAATCCAAAGGACAATTATTGTTCTGATTTTCTAACTGATTTTTTCTTCTTATTTTTAAATATTCTATGCAAATTTTATACTTCTGATTCAGTATAAATCAATTCAGTATTGATTTATACTTCTGGTTCAGTATGTTGTACCTTTCCTATTCCCCTACAAGTTGGAGATTTTGATCCTATTTTACTTAGATATAAAATTTATTTTTGAAGTCTATGAAAATAATGACAGTTACTAGAAAGAAATCTCGCTATTTTGAAATAAAATAATGGGAATTGAATTCTCTGCTTTAGGGACAGCTACTACACATAGTCTATTTTCAATTGATTAAGCACACCAAAAAAAGATGAAAATATAAAACCCATTTCTTATACATTGTGTTCCTACTTATGTTCACACAGAGCAGCACCAGTTCCACTTGCTTTAATAACTTACTCTCAGATTAAAGGAAGTTTGAAGTATCTCTAGGCTACAATTGATGGTTCTCTCTAGTATACTGCAGGATCGTGACTGAGATGGGATTTCAGAACAACATGTACAAATTAAGTCATAAAGTCCGAGTAACCAAAGCAAGTGTGGGGAGCAGTCATAGGACCAGTTTAGAATTGAACTCAGAAGGATTATGAAATGGGCAGAGTAGCAATTGTTCTGTGCGTGTATTAAGACTTGAACCCAATGACAAAGGTCGGATTTAAACTCCATAGCTTGGGTGGATTACACTCATTAGATGAAAGTTTGCTATAATTCTAATTGTTGATGATGAGCAAATAAATTATTTTCATTCATTGTGAAAATGCACTATGCTTTGCAGTGATGCATTTATTATATTGCTAAGGATCCATAAAAGTGCCATATGAACAGATCAAAATTATTTTACTTGGAATTTTGACTAATATTTTTGGGAAGAGCTTTTGAAGTTAATATAGATGGCAACAGAAAATTGATTTACCAATAATTTATGAAATCAAGCCTTTTTAATGAAGTATAGTAGTTAATAATATCCCAGTTTGAAGGAAAATATGATTATTCAAGGATAGAGTTTGTCAACAAGGACCATTTAAGAATAAGGCACTCACTCCACCTTTAACTCCTCAGCCATTTGAGAAAAACCTGCATAGACAGAAATACAATATAGTTTAACAACTGCTATATAAGTATATGATAAAAGCATAGTTTCCAGGAATCTAGCCTTGTTTTGATCAGTAATTCTCAGAGAAAGTTGGAACAGATACTCTCTAATGTCTACTCTCCTTTTTACTCTCCTTGTGTTAACCCAATAAAAGTCAATTACAACAATTCATTCAAAGTTACTTCCTGAAATTTCTAGCTGACCCTTCACAGATGTGGCACTACATTAATATAGATTATATTGAATTTTATCTCTAGTCCATCATAATTAAATAAACCATCAATGTCATATATTAAATATTTAGATGAAAAGTTGTAAACTTATTTATATGGAGAATTTATAGTTGTGAATAAATTGTCTTGATGGAAAATATATAAATCCTATGTATGTGATAAGAGTTATATTCTTGCATGGTAGTTAATTCATTTATTTTTTCATTCATATATTAATATTTCATTCATATACCTAATCCCAAAATATTTATTGGACAGATACAATATTACAAGCACTCTTTACAAGCTGAGGAAAAGAAAGAAATTTTTTTCAACTCCTATGAAATTTATGTGTAAAGGATAAAAGATATTCAATAGATATAAGTAAATTTACACAAAATGCACTTTTTGGAATAAATGTATTAAAAATGTGCTTTCATGCAAGTGACAATAGAAAATTGTCTCTCAAAAATATTCATCCCATTTTCTTACAGTGTCCTAGCTTTGAGTGAATTATCCATGAGCATGCTACCTTGATTAATCTGTCCAACAGAGAGATCAAATCCATTCCATTTGCACATGCAGCATTTAATTAAGGCAAATGTCAACAGGAATTCAAGAAAAAGAATGAGATCATCCTGAAATATTGACTTAATACTTCTTACATATAGTTGTTAGATTTAGGAAATAAAAATACGAAATATCCATCTAATTTGAATGTCAAGTAAACAGTTTTATGGTATGTTTGTCCCTAATATTGCATGGGGCATACCTGTGATAAAACATTTTCATTGTTTATCTGATATTCAAATTTATATGGATACCCTGTATTTTATTTGACAAGCTTACCTCCAGGGTCTCTGAACCAAACTAGCTTAACAGATCATATGCCTTCTGAGTCAATCTTAGAAATCCATGTACCTTTCTTCTTAAGTTTTTGTATTGGTCTTTCTTTTAGCGTAAGGCCTTAATCCTGGTAGAGAAGAATACATTACCAATGCGTAGTCTTTTCCTTGGCCCACAAAGAAATCTAGGAAAATTCTATCATTCATACCAACCATGAACGGTGAATTGAGATTAACGTAGTAATTGTCATGGCCAACGTGAGATCATTTATCACTTCAGCAAAAGAAACACATTTCTTACCACATTTTTTAAGAGGAATGATTCCCATGGTAGAAATAACTGCTTGCAAGGTGCACATAAAAAAATGAGTCACTTATCCCTCCAGGAAGCTTTATAGAGTAACTAAGAGTAGCAACATTTTGGGGAGGTCACCACAGTCATCAAAGGGTCTACTGAGATGTTACATTAAACACTTCAGGTCTTTTACAACCACCCTAAGGTAAAAGTCACTATGTTTTCATGCGGGAGGGAAGTTAATGCCTGTTTTCCACATATGATATATAGACCCAGAAGTGTTAATGTTATTCCTCGAATGAGAGGGTTGTTCAAAATTTTGAGTACTCACAAAGTGAGACCTCTTCTGTAGAAGGCATAGATTGACAGCATCTTCAATGTAGCCTCCAGGAAAGTAAGCCTAAAAGTTCCCAATTCAGTTTTATTAATTGAGTTTATATCTTAATTTTAGAGATATTGTACAGCCTGTCTAGTTTGTGCACGTATTCAGCCAGTTAATATTGTTTTACCCCATGGAACGACATCCAGAGGATTTGACAGGTACGTTGGGTACAGGTTCAGGAACTAGGGCCACCACTTCCTGTCTGTGAAAGACGTCTTGGGAAGGTTTAGGGGACTGGTGATCAAATCATAATCAGAACTAGGTGGCAGAAAATGAAAAACTTAGGATCAACTAAATTTTAGGTACACTAAACACATTGGAAGAATAGAACCAGGGTATTTTCCTTAATGAGGAAAGTATAATTCTGATAGACAAAGATTATTAATGCCCCTCTATCCCCTGTACCTCTCAGAGTCTGAGGTATTTTCTCTCTACCTGATAAGGTGGTTGTTCTTACTTCATAATCATAAAATTGGTTTGTTTTATTCGGCTAGGTAAAGCTTTAGTCTTTTTCCAGTCATCCCCTACTTGTATCTAGACCTTTCATGTGGAAAGGACACTTGTAATTTTTTGTAAGCATATTTTTATGAAAGTTACAGAGATACATTATGATCATGGTAGTGAGACTTGGTGAGAAATGTACTAAAACAAGAAGTTATCTTTGTTAACTAAGACCGTGTCAATTTAATAAGAAAATCGATGGACATAACCAGAATCAAGTTTGAAACCCTGCATTTTTTTTGGCCAGGCTGCCACCAAGACTATGTATTCAGGCCATTTCGTGATTGCTGTTTAGGAAAACAGAGACACAACAGCTCCTATGTTGAACATGGTAGGATTCCAATTTTTCAAAATTGGTTTAGATAACTTATTACCACTTTTGTTCTATCATTACCTAGAAATAGGTCTAGAGGAAATTATTTCTGTATGCAGACATCTGAATTAAATGACATAACTGCTTTCCCTAGATATATGGATGAGAAAGAGCTCCAAAAGTTCAAATCAGACATATTTTTTAGCTGATTTTGGATTACAATGGGAATGAAAATTTCCTCAAGAAATCTGATTATCAGTCCATAGCTGAATGACTCTTGCAATGAAAGGCATACAATTATCGGACTGAAAATGACATTGATTGCTGAAAACATGACTGATTAATTTCAAGGACTATAGTGGTGTGGCTGGAATTGGCCAATGATATTGGAACAGTAATACTGAAATCTAAAAATGTGTCTATAGCATTTTCCCTGAGAAGAGATTAAAGTTCTGATAAAGTTTATCTCTCAGGTGTAGACAAGTAGGACAAGCTATGCAATGTGGCCCTTTGAACTTGTCTATACTTCTAAAAAGCAGTGACACTCAAGAGAATGAAAAACTGACCCAATGAAACCAATAATTCTGACATTCAGCTTGCCACTCTGGGAAACTCCTCTGCTTCATATATTTAAACCAGATGAAAATTAAAAAGATGGTATCATGAAAATGTGGCAGCACATGTCCCAAAATAAAGTGGAGTCTTTCAACAAGTAACTTTTGGCAGGCGATAAAATTCTTGAATGTAGTGGTAGGCACTTCATCAAAAATATGAAGTCTTTTGTTTCTTCCCAGTCTATAATGGTGCATGTGCTTCCATGTGTTAGATTCAAGACAGTAATTAATAGCCATCTGAGTATTCTGGGTTGAATCTGTACCTGAATTTCAGGCAGACTCATCAGAGAAATGGCTCTTATTTTGGGAATGCATATGAGTGACACAGATAGTTAAATTAGAAGCCACAATTTGTTTATAAAATTGTGGTCCTGAAGAGAAGTGACTTGAATCTGCCAAATAGTCTGGCAGAATAAATAGTTGAGAATTGTTATCTATAGTTCAAAAGTCAGTAAACAGGGCAACACACGTAACCTAAACATCTGTACCCTCATATTATGCTGAAATAAAAAAAAAAAGTCAGTAAACATAATACAAGTTTTATCAAGGGGTAATGTCCAGAGCTCTGAACATGGCCTTGAATTTTGCCCACTGAGGAGACTGACCATATACATTTTTCATTCAACAGAACTGGCTCTGAGGTTGAATATCCATAGCAGCATAGTGGACACAATCAGATTTTAGTTTAGCTAAACTAACAGTGCATCAGACCCAGACATTTAGGGAATTTCTGAGAATCAAGGGCTCCTTTGATTCAACGGCTTTGCTTCATGTAGTGTAACATATTCACCAAAGGAATAGTTATTTTTTCATGTAATGCTTATGGGGCTCACTTTTCAACCAAATCAACTTCTCATCATTTCTGTCTACTCAAAACTTTATATGAGGTAACAAGGTAATCACTAGTGACGTGATTGTTTCGTTTTGGGAATTCCTTGACTCAAGAGCCATAACTTAATACTTTTTGGCTTGGGCTGTGGGGTTTGTGTCTCTTGGTTGACTTGGGCTTGGCTCACACAAAGAAGTTCTCTGAAGGCTCTACCTTATTCTGGGGCATTTACTGCTACATTATCCGAATGGCACCTCTTAAATTTTCATTTGGTTTTAATACATGAGTTAGAGGAATGTATCATGGTAGTGGGCTAACAGTAGGAATTATTGAGATTCCATTGGGTCAATTTCTCATTCTCCCATGGGTCACCTTTTATTGTTTATTTATTTTTGATAGGCATATAGACTGATTGTTTTATCTATGATTTCACACACAAAAGTTTTTCTGTCCCTGAAAACTTTCTCTGAGAAGGTGAAACCTCACTTATAGGAGGAAGTACGCATTAAAAAAAAATTCTGAGAGCTTTTATTTTCATCTACAAGTTGATCCAAATCTAGAATGCTGGGCTATAAGATACTTGGACTCATAAAATGGCCTTGCTATTGCTGTTTTTCCTTTACAAAGACTATGTGCCTTTACCCTTCATCTCCCAAACAAACAGGCAAAAGTTGCAAGTTTATTCATGTTTTCCTTAGAGTGGAAATTCCTCTCTTTCACATTGAGTGTACGTGCACATCTATGTAACTGGTCCCTGACAAGGGATGGGATATTAGTAATGAAAGTTAGAATAGGGAGATCTCGATGCTGACCTCCAGATTGCTGGGAAAATCCATATCACCCAAAAAATAGGGAGCAGCAAACAATGCACTCTTTAGGTAGCTGTCATTATGTACACTTCCTAACAATTGGCTTGTAACCACCTCCCAATATTTTCTCATTAATAGCATACAAGATGAAGCACAATTTACTGCCCTGTACACCGTATGATTTCTCAGTATATCCGCTACCCATTCCCATGGACTTCCCATTAATTAACTCATGAGCCTTTCATCCTTCCTTTTTCAGAAAACCTTGACCTTTAAGCATATCATCCCTGTTTCAAAACCATCAAGTAATGTGAAGGATCTACAATTTTGCCCTGCTTGCAACCTAGCAAGTTAGCCTGCCACAGTTTAATGAATACAGGCAGAAGGCCTGCAACTCCTAGGTCAGAGACAAGGGAATTTATTACTAATATGCATCATTATATTATATTTATATCAGTCTTTCTTAACCACCACTCCTGCCATCCCATGAGACTGACGTGGATGAACCCAGAGGCACGCTTGCATAGACAGGAAATTGTTTTATAGGAGAGGGGCTCTGAAATTAGTAAACCTGAAAATTTTATAATGGCAGTGAACATGCCAAACCTTTGTTCACGAGGGAGCCATTTCTCTTCTACTGGACAGTAAGTATGTGCTTGCTTACCTTCTGTGGCACAAGGGGACACTGTATCAATTTTCCAAGGTTGTTTGCTATAAAGTTTTCTTGAAAAGATGGTTTGGAAAGAAGACTTGGAAGTAGTGCAGAAACCAAGGCTCAGAGACATGAGATATTCACAGAGAATTTATCTCCCAACATATCGTTCCAATGATATAATAATATACACACTTTATAACAATATTAAATGACTTGTGAAAAAGCTTATTGTAGCATAAATATGTGTATGTCAGCATGTTACCCTGTACAAGTTCATTTTTTAATATGTTTTCATATACCAGAATCTTAGCCTGGGTGTACTGTTTTAAGGAGAAAGTGTAAGCAATTATAATAGGTTCTTACTATATGCCTAGCTAGTGATGCTGAAAAAAATAGAAAATTGAGAAACAAATATCAAATATATATGTCAATTTAGGACAAGGTATTACCATGGTGACTACGACTTCAAATGGAATCCCCCCGCTTTCTCTGTGATCACACACACACATGGGTGCACACACACAGAGCAGATTACTGAGCAGTTGTGTCCTATCCGTAGAAATCTTTCTGATTTCTATTATGGCACATTAGAATGTTTGCCTGCTTGTGTTTTACACATTTCATCATTTTCTAGTTGGCAGATATCTGAATTTCAAGTATGTGAGATTTCATGGTATCTTATTGTGATCTTGATTTGCATTTCTCCGATGATTAGCGAAGTTGAGCATTTTTTCATATGTGTATTGGCCATTAGTCTGTTTTCTTTTGAAAAGCTTCTATTCATGTCTTTTGCCCACTTTTAAATGGGGTTGTTTGATTTTTCTGTTGCTGATTTGCTTGAATGTAGATTCTGATTACTGTTCTATTTTGAGTATTGTGTGAGGATTTCATGTATTTTTGGAGAATTTTAAATATCTAGTGTTTGCTACTGTAGAAATGTATGTATCCTGAACTTATAGAGTTCATACTAATACATGCATATGTTTATTTATGGCTATATATATATATATACACATATGTGTAACGAGTATATTAATACTGGTACAATGAATTATTGAAAAGACATTATTATTGAATGCTGTAAATGATGTCCCTTCATAACCTTCAGCTTTTAGACTTGATTTTAAATTAATAAAGTGATGAGGAGGTATGAAAAATAGTGACATTAAAGGAAATGAGCGGTCTCCCCAAAATACCCTAGTTTAGAAATCAAAACTCAGCATTTTGACCAAATAAATACTAAGGTATAATTTGAAAAGGAAAAGTAAAATAAAAAATTGGTAGTACATTTTTTAAAAAGTGATTTTGTTTCAATAAAAGAAATATGTCTGCCAGATATATTCAAAGTTCAGTACAGATGATTAAAGGACTGTATATCCATGATCTTAGGATGCCCTCATGCTGTCACTGAACCAATTGCAATATCTACATTTTTATTTCAGAAAAGAATATCCCAAACTTATTTTAAAAGGAGACAACTAATTTCAACAAATTGTTTTTTGTCTTGGATGGTGAATTTTATCTTAATTTTTTTATATATATATATACCCGTCTATGTCTACAAAGGCCTTTAATAGCATTTTTTCCTTAAATTTGGGTAATGTCACAAATGTACTACTATAAAACATATGAGAGGCAACTTGATTGATTATTGATTCTGGAACTATAATATATGGATTCAAATTATTTTTCCTTTCTTTGCTAATATACTTTTTTGGCAAATATTTTATCTTTCTTTCTTGAGTTTCCTCATTTATAAGCTGGGATGATAATGGTACCTATCCTAAAGGTGAATGTTATGTAAGCATATTTTTTTCTATAAAAAATTTACTATATATTAATAACTTTATTTCCTGAAGAACTTGGTCTAAGTTTTACCTTTAAAAATTGATTGAGTATTCTCCAATTTGGCACATAGTAGTATCGCTTTTTTAAAATTTAATCATGAAGACTAAAAATTGTACTTAAATTCTTTAGGTTTCCTGAGGAAAGATGCATTTGTTTAGATTTTCTTTATCTACTGCTGCTGCTTTTCTTTGAAATCTTTTACATAGTGCAGCAAAGCATAGCACTGACTTTGTTTGTTGGATTCTAAGACATATTGAAAATTGATGCTATATGGGTACCTAAGAAATAAGTGACATTAAAAAGTTAAAACAACCTGAAGGCTTATCCGAAATAATAAAAGGTTGTTTTTTTCTTCTTCTTCTTCGAAGTATTCTCTCTCCATTACTGAAAACAAAGTAACTTAGATGGGAAGGACTCAAATTACTTGAATATCTGGCTTGAAAACCTGTGAAAACAAAGAAAATGAATAAATGAACTTGATCCCTAAATTCCACTGAAATTTTATAACTTAGTGTTTGTATCTTTCTTTTTTTTAATTTCAGAATATTACAGGGGTACAAATGTTTATGTTACATATATTATCTTTGCCCCACCTGAGTCAGAGCTTCAAGCGTGTTTATCCCCCAGATGGAGCGCACTGAACCCATTAAGTGTGAATATACCCATCCCTCCTCCCTCCTCCCACCTGCACCTGTAGTGAATGCACTACTATATGTGCACATAAGTGTTGATCAATTAATACCAATTTTATGGAGAATATATGTGGTGCTTGTTTTTCCTACTTTTAAAACATTTGAAAATTGTTTTTTTTTCACACTATATTTCTTTTTTTAATTTTTATTTTTTTTAAATTCAGGATATTATGGGGGTACAAACATTTTGGTTACATGTAATGTATTTGCCTCTCCCAAGCCAGGGCTACAAGCATGTCCTTCCCCCATAGAGTGTGCTCCCCTTCCATGAGTTTGGGTTTACCCAATCCACTCCATCTGACCTGACAGGCATCGGATGAGTATTACTACCATGTGCACACCTTAGTGTTGATCAGTTAGTACCAATTTGATGGTCAGTACATGTGGTGCATGTTTTTCCATCCTTGTCATACCTCACTTCAAAGGATGGGCTCAATCTCTATCCAGGATAACATAACAAGTGCTAGTTCACCATTTGTTTGTGTAGTTGAGTAATATTCCGTGGTATATATACACACATTTTATTAATCCACTCATGCATGGATGGGCACGTGGGAGTGCCTCCACATCCTTGCAATTGTGCATGGTGCTTCTATAAACATTCGAGTGCAGATGTCTTTATTATAGAATGTATTTTTTTCCTTTGGATAGATGCCTAATAGTGGGACTGCTGGATCAAATGGTAGTTCTATTTTTAGCTCTTTGAGGTATCTCCAAATTACTTTCCACAGGAGTTGTACTAATTTTCAGTCCCAACAGCAGTGTAAGAGTGTTCCAATCTGTCCTTAATGATTAGAGATGTTGAGCACTTTTTTATATATTTGCTGGTCATTAGTCCGTCTTCTTTTGAAAAGTTTCTGTTCATGTCCTTTGCCCATTTATTGATGGAGTTGTTTGATTTTTTTCTCATTGATTTTCTTAAATTCTATGTAGATTCTTGTTATCAGCCCTTTATTAGGTATGTAGAAAGCAAATATTCTCCCATTCTGAAGAAAGTCTATTCTCTCTAATGATAGTTTCCTTGGCTGTGCAGAAGCTTTTTAATTTGATCAGATCCCATTTATTTATATTTGTTGCTGCTGTGATTGCTTTTGGGAGTCTTCTTCATAAATTCTTTGCTTAGGCCGATGTATATAAGATTCTTCCCAATATTTTCTTCCAGAATTCTTAAGGTTTCATGCCTTAGGTTTAAGTCTGTTATTCATTGTGTGTTGATTTTTGTGAGAGTTTAGAGGTGGGGATCCAGTTTCAATCTTCTGCATGTGATTGTCCAGTTTTCCCAGCACCATTTATTGAATAGATATTCTTTTCCCTAAGGTATATTTTTGTCTGCTTTGTCAAAGATCAGATGACAATATGAGGATAGTTTTATATCTGGGGTCTCAGTCCTGTTCCAAAGATCTATATCTCTGTTCTTGTGTCAGTACCATGCTGTTTTGGTTATTATAGCCTTGTAGTAAAGCTTGAAGTCTGGTAGACTGATGCCTCCCAATTTGTTCTTTTTGCTTAACGTTGCTTTGGCTATATGAGGTCTTCTCTGGTTCCATAAGAAGCATAAGATTGTTTTTTCTAAGTTTATAAAGAATGATGGTGGTATTTCAATAGGGATCATATTAATTCTGTAGATCACTTTAGGTAGTATGGACATTTTAACAATATTGATTCTGCCAATCCATGAGCATGGTAGGGTTTTCCATTTTTTTACATCTTCTACAATTTCTTTTCTCAGTGTTTCGTAGTTTTCCCTATATATGTCTCTCACCTCCTTTGTTAAACATATTCCTAAATATTTAATTTTCTTTGATGCTATTGTGAAAGGTGTTGCATTTTTGATTTCATTTTCAGCTTCATTGTTATTGGCATATATGAATGCCACCAATTTGTGTGCATTAGTTTTGTATCCTGAGAATTTACTGAATTCATGTATCAATTCCAGGAGTCTCTTCACTGAATCTTTGGAATTTTCTAGATATTATATCATGTCCTCAGCAAAGAGTGGGAGAGTCCCACCTCTTCTACTCCCATTTGGACATCCCCTTAATTTCCAGAAATAGAATTCTTGAACAGGCCGACATCATTCACAGAAATTGAAGCAGCAATTACAAATCTTCCAATGAATAAAAGTCCCAAACTAGATGGGTTCACACCTGGATTTTACCAAACTTACAAAGAAGAACTCATACTTATGCTTCAGAAATTACTCCACAACATTGAGTAGGATGGTTTCCTCCCCAACTCATTCTACGAAGCCAGTATCACTTTGATTAAAGCCAGGAAAGGACACAACACAAAAAGGAAACTACAGACCAATATCCCTCATGAATATAGTTACAAAAATCCTCAACTAAATCTTAGCAAACACAATCCAATAGCACATCAAAAAAAAAATAATAATAATTCATCATGATCAGGTGGGTTTTATCCCAGAGATGTAAGGTTGGTTCAACATATGCAAATCTATAAATGCAATTCACTGCATAAATAAAGCAAGAACAAATACCATGTGATTCTCTCAATAGAAGCAGAAAAAGCATTTGACAAAAGCTGACCTTTTTTTAAAGCAATTCTCTATTTGTACTTTATCATAAATGTCATAATTATCTTCTAAACCCAGTTGTGGCTTTTTGCAAGTGGAATGAGCCCAATTGGAAAGATGGAAATCACAATTAAATATTCAAGTCAATTGTTACTTCATTCTTGTGTTAGTGGCAGCCATGGAGGTTATATGCTTATATCTCTCTTAATAAAGAACTTGTCATTCAGCTGTAAATAGTGCAGTTAGCTGATAGCCTCCTGCCTCACCCCTACTTGGGGATCTGCACATAATGTCTGAGTATAGGCCATTGTTTCACCATGTATATCCTATTCAAAGACTGAGTACTATAAAAATACTAGGGCATGGCCATTTGTGCCCATCATCGGAGTCTTCTAAGTGAGTCATCCAAGCTCTAGAGATCCCACAGAGTTGTCCAAGACTGTGCCAGATAAGTGTTGTATATGAGCTCATCCCTGCTTAGTTCTGCTTCTTTCCCTCCTTTCTTTAACATGCATTACTTTCTGAAGACCTCTTGCTGCCATAATTCTATCTCAGTATCTGCTTACTGAAGAAAGGGAACTGACACAAAGACTAAAATCTCTAATGGAGTAGAACTCATATTTGTACAAAGGAGAAGTAAAAATTTGAAATAAACTATTGGATATATTTATAAGAACACTAGCTCCTTTTAAACCCGTTGATTCCTTTGGCCATGTATTCTGGTTTGAAATAGCACATCCAACAGAAAAGCAACCCAACATCAAAAAGATTATCTCCAGGTGACAACCAGTATTATTTTGGACTAGTTGTTTTAATATTTTATAAGGCTAGAGCCTTCTGGGTGATGGATTCATGATATGTCAAAGGTAACTTTGTGTAGACACCATGTCAATGTGTAAGATCATACATGTTTAATCTCAGCGGAGGAAGAACAGCAAAAGCCAATCCAAATCCATAATGGTTTTTGTCACATGGATACAGTCTAGATTTCCTAGAATGTGTGCAATAATGAAGTATTAAGATGGGTTTTTGCTGCAGTGTAATTAGATACTTAGGTGGTATTGCACAGATCAGATTTGATCAAGAAAAGCAGATAATGGTTAAGTTGACAAAAGCATGTATTCCTATGTCCAATGGGAGATAAATGGAGAAAGTCATTTAGTAACAGTTTTTAGGCTGAAATGGTCAACATTTTGACTCTGAGCATATTTTGAGAAAGCCGACACAAAACACATCCTGATCTTTGAATTCACCTATCATCCAGACATATTTTTGTAATTTATAAAACAGCCAGTCATTTCATTCCTGATTGAAAATAAATTGTGATTTTGACCTTGAGAAATTTTATTTCCTGGAAATAGGACTAAAGCCTACAGCTCAAACTGTTAGGTTGTGAATTTCCCTCCTGAACTGTGTTTTGAAGTGGTCCCTGAGTGCGCCTGTGTTACAGCACTGGTCCACTCACAAGTTTTTCCACTTTATCATGTCTTCAGTTTTCAATATCATGTTATCAATTTCTTCTGTAAAGAAATATCTAAATTTTTATGCTTGATCAATTGCTTATTGAGAACTTCACATTGCTTGAGGTATGGGTTGAAAGTTGAGTGGTGTTATAAAATCAGGCACCCAAAGAAGTGAGTCTCCTGAATATACAAATTTTTGCACATTTCTTATTTTTCTGGCTTGGTTATGGCCCCAGACGTATACATTTTATTTGACCATGCAACTTGCTTGTCATAAATGACTTTATGACTAATTGGACACATTTGTTATGAAGGATAATATACCATGAACTTTCTTAATGGGTAAATTTAAAAATCAGGTTTAGGATTAAATTATGGATTCATTTACACATCAGCCAGGACATGTTGCTTAATTTTTTTCTAATGCAATTTCTTTAACTTTAAAATGGATATATGAATAACATTTATCTTACAGAGGTGATATATTATGCAATACAATATATAAAATGTGATACTGCTAACAGGAGTAGTGTTTATCATTGAGTGTACATCCAGTGGATGTTAGCTGTTATTAAGCAAAATGACACATATTAAATGAACATACTTAAACACCACATGGATGTTTACATAACCTGGATCAAATAATCAATGGAAATGGAGATAGATAGAACATATCTTGCAGAATGAAAGAATAATGAAATACTAATTTAGTACTTATTAAAATTCATGTGATGAGGTTGATGAAATAACCAATAAATTTAAGATTATCAATACTGGCAACAAGAAGCCTGAAATTGAAAAATGTTTGGTATTGAATTTATTACAGGCAACTACATTTACTAGCAGTAAAATGTAAATTTTACTGCTAGTAAATGTACTGCTAGCAAATTGAAACCAAAGGGATAATATTTTTTACTCACCAGGTTAGATTTTTAACATCCTGACAATGTTTGAAGTGATAATGGTGGTGGTAAACAATGAAAACTCTTCTTGCACTTTGAAGGAAATGTAAACTGGCACAGCTAGTTTGAGGAACACTTTAGTAATATCTGCTAGTGAAAATCTGTGTATGTCATAAGAGAATGATTTTCACCCCCAAGCAAATGCCCAAAAGGAACTCTGTCACATCTATTTGAGAATATATGTGAAAATGTTTATATAATTATTATTTATAAAAGAAATTAAAAATGGAAAATATGTAAGCAAAATCTTGCTCTTGAAGATATATACAAATATAAAAGTAAAGGAAATGCTTGTGTATTGTCACAAAAAGAATGCAAGATATAATTCTTACTGGGGAGTAGGTACCAAAGGTAGGTATGTGACTGAAGAGTGGTACTCACAGAAAGTGTCAGTTCTAATGTCACAATTTTATTTTTTCACCTGGGTGTTGGGTACATACTTGTTTGTTGTGCTATTAACACCTGCATGTAGTCTTTCATTCTGCAAAATATTTTAATGAGAATAAAAGAATAAGACTTCCTGAAAAGAAATATGTAAGGAGTGTAAAACATAACCTATAAATATTTAGGAGCTAATAAATATTTAGGATTTAACAAGAGAAATAAAAAATGGAAAAATATGCCACATAATAATTTCTCATGATTATTACATATGCCTCAGACAGTATGCTATGTGCTATAGCTAAATCGGAAATTAACAGTTTTTCTTTGAACATCCCTTCCTCTCTTTTTAAGCTCTCAGAGAAAAAAGGATGATTTATGCTACCATTGCAAAGAAAGCTATGTTATCACTAACCAAATATAAATTACAAATTGCTCATTCATTACATTTTTTACTTATCTTGCATGAAACTCCCATTTCTACTTATGGAAAAAAAAAAAAACTTTCCCCAAGTCAGAAGATCATTGACTCACCCAGAAGATTTCACTCTGTAATACAAAGCATAATTTATGTTAAAAAATCTCACAACCTCATTGTAAGAATATTTCATAGAGAGATAATGTAAGAGTCGAGTTTACATATGAGTTTAGTTGTAGAATTTTACAATAACCTTTGGGATCATTTACCACTTTAAATAATCAAAAATCTTGATGATAGAATGTTGGGTGAGATTATTTTTCAATCTGCACTTAAGTAATCAGTAAGCTATTTAGAAGTAAAATTAGCTGTAGTGGATTAAAACTTCAGTTACCCTGATTGGAAAAATTGAGAGTATTTATTTTTCCCACTTCTCAATATACATGTAGAATTTTAACCAATAAATGTCAAATATAAGGCAAAGATTAATCTCATGTGAGGTCAAGGAAATTACATTTTTACATTCTATATGGCCCATATGCAAGCAGATTCATTAATATTTGAAGAGATTATTAGCAACCATATAATTGTTCCTGTGTGTTTTAATTCTTCCTAATTGTGTCTTATTTCTTTCAATACTTTCTTTTATTTTTTTTTTACTTTTACCATATTTTTATTATGGCTATTCATATTTTAAATATTGTTAAAATAACTAAAATTTTATTTAGACTAATATTAATATACTTAATGTGGGTAAAATTATTGGGAATTTTGATAAATAGATCTAGAGCTGAGCATTTGCTATTGGAAATATTTCATGGTACTTACAACCCCAAATTGTATATTATATTGTAAAGAAAGCTTTTGAATTTAAAAACAATTCTATTTCCTGATTTCTGTGACCACACATACTCAAATCCGAGTTAATAATAAGCAGTGGTTTAATCTCTTCTCAGAGGATATGTCTAGTTTGTTCACCAGGATACCTTCAAGATCTGAAGTAGTCTTTTTAATAAGATAGATGCCAAATAAATATCAAGCATATTAATAAAGAATAGATCACTTGTAGGAAATTTTTACAATTGTAGAACAGTGATGTGTTTTCAGTTGTTATTGGAAGATACAAACAAACACATCAGTTACATGGTTCATCAATTAAATACTATAGGTTTGCCTTCCTATAATGTACAGTATATTCTTTATTTTCCACTTTTTTAACTACTCAGAGATGAAGGGATAAACTCGTGAACGCTCATGCTTTAAAATATTGTAGTGTATTACATTACAAGTGCAATGCACTTACTAGTAAATTATAATAATCATAGAACACAATCAGAACATGGAACTTAGTACAACATACACACTGATGACCCATATTCAGTATCTATTCAAAAAAGAATTCTAATTTGGTCTTTAACCATCTAATCCACAAGCATTCAGAGTTATGTAAGGATGTTTAATTTTAAAAATGTTGTACTAATTCTGGGTGAAAAAAAGTTCAGCAATTTTGAGCAATACACGATCTGAGGCAGAATTTTTCCATTCTTGGGTACAATCTTTGCAATCAGAAAAGATGTCTACTTTTCTTTATCTCACAATTTAAAAAAGTCAGAACAGGGTACAAATTATGTCGTCCAATTTAGGGCATAAGTAAAGCATCTTATTTCCCATTATATAGATATTTTGTGCAGAAGTCAATAATTAATATGCATACCAACAGGACCATCAAATTCAAGCAGTTATGTGAGTTATCGATTGCATGGTATAGTGGTTGGTTATTTGAAACATACACGCACCTCTCATTACATATTTAAAAATTAGAACTAACGTTCAGTTCTTTGAAAGTCCTGTACAAAACAATTACATTTATTTATATGGGGCAAAGTTACTAGCTTATTTTTTAAATATTCATACTATTTCAAAACTCTAAATGGCTTTTATTTAAATTCATTGGATAATTTAACAAAAAGCATATGGGAACTGCTATTGTAATAAAACCAACATTTATAAACTGTTTTTTGAATAAATTACTTCTTGCCAATCTATTAGAAAAATATAAATTTTACTTTTGTTCATCTAAGCATGTCAAGATAAATGGCATTATTCTTCTCAGACTTTGCTATTTTGGCTTTAATGCATTTTGACATCTTATCCAATTTTTTAAAAAACGTGATACATAATTTTCTACTTAAGACCCATATTCATTCTAAGCATTCTCCAGTGCAAAACCTTATCATGCATTAGTAATTAAATGATTCTAATAATGCACAGATGACAAATTAATGCAGCATCTGTTCATCTTTATGACAGCCATTAAGTGACAACTTAATTGTTGGTTAGTTTCATTATTCATTAAATATAATTTCTGAAATATTTTTATAATAAAGACTATTATGAGCAAGATGTGCAGGAGACATATATGAGCTGTTTTTTCCTCTCTGGGATACCTAAATGATTTCAGTGTTCTCAAAAACTAATCATTAATTTCTATAAAAGAAACTTATTTTGCATTAACATTGTCCATGTAAGCAATAATTTTATAATTGTTTATTGCTGAGTTTGAAGAAATATTATATTTTTCTATCTATCCACTTATCTAGAGATAGAAATATCAATAAAACATCTATAATTTTACATAATGGCATTTCCTTTCAGGAAATAAAAAGCAAAATTATGTTAAAACTTATATCTTGATATTTGAAAATATACTCAAAGAAGGATTGAAAAAATACAGCAAAAGTAGACTAGAGAATAAATTTAAAATATATTCAAGGAAATGACTAAATTATGCTTCAAAAATAGATTTTATATACATAAAGACTACATGACTAACATTTAAAATAAGTGTTGCATTGGTGAAATGACAGATAAAATATGTATGTTGAAGAATTAACATAAATCATGAGAATGGTTAGGTAAATCAAGAGCAAATTACATAAATAATAATTTAATTTCTATATTCAAGAAATATAGAAATATTTTGAGGCCCAGATAAAATAAAAAATGATATAGATTGTTGTTTAGAAACCATCTTCAATAGCTAGGATTATCTGATAGTGTAAAACAACACTAAGCCAATAAAACATAGAGTGATAAAGACAAAGAAGAAAAAGAAGAAGAAGAGCAATAAAAAAAACCCTTTGCTCCAGAGTTTTGGAAGTAAAAAGAAGAGCTTGTTACAAGCAGAAAATATATTAATTACTTATGTTTAATACAAGTAATCATTTTGCATTCTGGGTGAACATAGAGCATTTAAAATAAAAACAAATTAATATTCTGAAATTTAAAAATAAATTAGAAATAAGTTAAGATAAATAAGTAAATAGAGATCCAGAAAAAAATGGCACTATCTCATTGAAGGAAAATATAAATACTACACTAAATCATTGTTGTTATAAGACAGTGAATGAATAACTCAATTAATCAAATGTAGGTTATGATATGTAACCAGCATAGTAATTAATATAGAAGATATGAAGAACACTGCTGTTCTAAGAATTTTATTCTGTAGATTATAAAACTTCTAAAACCCAAAGCTAATTATAATTTTCAAGATATAAACAAATACCTGAATGCAAAACAGATGAGGAAACGTAATGATTGTAACGGTTGTTTTCATAACCCAGATCATTTGCTTCAGTAGCCTTAGAAGAGGTTTCACACATTAAAAAAAGTCACATATGAAGTTAAGCATGAAGAGAGATCTTAGGAATGCAAAAATGGCTGAACCTATGAATCATGGAAACAGAGTGCTGGGAAATTAAATAAATATACACCAAACTTTTCAGAATTAGATAGACTCTTGAAAATCATGGTAGATTGGGTAATTGATAGCATCTTTAAAAGAAGGACAAAAGAACTGAAGTTTTATTGTGTGTCATGGTTCAAAATCATCAGGCTAACGATAGAAAAGTTATGCAGTAAATAACATTCTTGAGTAACGTTGCCTAGTTAGTGTGTGCTCTGATAAATAACTTTAAGCCAAACCAGAAGCAATTAAATATGTAGAAAAAATAACTTAAAATATTGAGGAGTTAAAATCTAATGTATATAATGCTATAAATGAAAAATGGCACACATATATAAAATGACTTTTGGATTATAGATCAGGCAATTATTAATAAGAGTAGGTTAGATTTTCTAAACATATTTTATGTGAAAAGAGAAACTAGAGTAGGTTCATTAATTGGAGGTTACACGCTGCCTAAACCCACCCCTGACCCAAGGATTCACCTCCACCTGTCACAATTAGCTACATAAACAGCTGAAAATCATTACCTGAATTTTAATTATGGACAGCTGCAGGCTTGAAGAGACCAGAGATAGATGTAGAGTTTAGTTACATGCTAGCATTGCCACTGATTCTGTGAATTACCCTAAAGTGGTCAAATCGTATAAACATATTACTTAGTTACAACTTTGGGACCCATAAATCTAGTAGAAGTTCTGCAAATATATTTTTAAGCCCTTCTTATTTGGCTTAAAAAGGATAGGGCTGAATGAATGTGTTCACAGCATTCCGATGACTTGCTTTCTCTTAAAACAGATTCTTCCTCTACCAGATTTCGCCTCTGAATGAATTGCTAGCTTTGAGTGTGATTATCAAAATTGGAATGAAAATTTGGTACCGTAATTTTGGCAATTCCTGTATGGATTACCTAGAACTGTCCAAGAGAACTTTCTGTGGTTATAGAAATAATCTATATCTGCACTATGCAATAAATCAGCCATAAGCCATATGTGGCTAGTGCAATTGAGCAATCCAATTTGTAATTTAATTAATTTTAATTAACTCAAATTTAAATTTAAGTACCCACATTGTCTGGTGGCCACCATACTAGGCAGTGTAAATCTTGAAACTTACAGTTGAATGTAGTGGTAGGCATGCTTTGTAACTTCAGTTCAATATATAAGATGTTAAAATGTACTTCAATTCTTCAATTTTAGTAATCAAATAGTGTATCATATCGGACCAATCCTTATACTATGAGAACTACAAAGCTAGAAAAATATTAATACACGAAACAATTGTTAAAAGCCATTGATGAACAACTGGGACAGGCAACTTGAAGGTCAAAAGTACCTGAAAAAAATCATAGCACACAAATGAGAACCTCATAGTCACCTTTTTTTTACATTGGTTCATTTGTCGATTTATGGGTAAAGAAACATAGAAAATAAAATGAGAAAATAACAACGGGAAATTTGAAGTACTCTCTATTAGCTGGAAATATCAAATAAGGTATTCAGGTTTCTATGCAGACTGGAATTTGAAGAGGATGAAGTATCTTATTAAAGATACCCTGAAATATTGCATGTTATTTCCTTTCAAGTCTTTTGCCAAATCTCAAGCAGAATATCAGCAATGTGAAGCTTCCAGAAAGCAACTGATCCATGCTAAAAAAAGATTCATGAGACTCATAATGAAAATGCTTACAAATATATAGTTTATTATGGAAAAAATAATGCAGTACAGCAACAGCATTACATGAAGGGTATGCAAAACAGCCAAAGGCTGCTTCAAATTAAGCAATAAAAAAAAGCGAGGTGCAATTCCAATTGTTCTCCCTTCATAAGGACCACATTGAGTTTTCTCTCCTGAATGAAAACTATTGATATTTATACAACACTTCAGAATCAGGGAGCCCAAAATGGAGTCTCATCCAGAATTTCTAGTACCTTTCTAGTTTAGAAGGTGTATTCTTACTATGTAATGAACTTTCAATGTCAGAATCCTTGGGAGTTTTCACTGAAAACAGGTATAAATTACCAATCACACTGTTATCTGTAAACAACACGGATAAGCTAGTAAATATCACCCCAGGTTTCTTCAGACCCCTGGTTACTACGTACATTATTAACCAGCATGCATTATGTCTTATCAAGGGTCAGGGCGATGCAGGTACAACTTACATCTTAATGAAAGTACACAGGCTAATTCCAGGCCTGCTGGAATTAACCATAAAACACATTGGAAAAATAAGATTATCAAAGATTTCAGCAGTCTTGGATTTATGATGTGGCTTATTGGCCTGTGTCTTGAAATATAAAATGATTTTAATTATGACCCCAGAAATGTCTACTTCTTGCCAAGATGGAGTAGCAGAACCCCGGTTTACTTCCCTTACTGAAAAACCAGACATAGCAGAGTCAATGAAGGTGAGTGATCCGAAAGACACAGAAACCAAACAAGGTGGCTCCTATAATTACCCAAACTTACTACCTTGAGAGAATTTCTTCTCTATCTCATAAATGTCAGAAGGAATTACATTGATCAGGGATAGCTATATGTGGAGAAATGCATCCCTAATGACCCCTTTGAGCTACAAGTATATGAGGTGTATGATTTTGTTGATTAGAACTTTTGACAAAAAGAGGCAGCTTCCACAAAGAGGCATTCTTTGGGATTTAGGCTCCTCACTTTTCTGACTTGGGTCAGTTATTAGTTTGTGAATGAAATCTTTTAAAATCAAAATGCCAGGACCATGGAGGCCTTGTGATTCTCTATATATTTCAATTCTCCTGTGGGAGTGGTAATAGCTTGCAATAATTTGTCATTTTAGCACAGAAGTAGGTGAACATTCTAACCAAGACACTTTTGAAAAGTAAAGTGGCTGTCTAGCTCAAGCTGGATTGGTATTGTAATCCACAATTCTACTTAGAAGTAATCCCTATGAATGTCCAAGACAATAGATTCATAGAAATGTCAATATTAAAATTTCTTCAAATATTCATGGAGTTTATCTTCATTCTTTGATTAAATACAATTTTATAGAGTGTTCAAGGGTTTATTTTCATTCCCTGGATTGAATATTTTCATAGATTGTCCAGGATATCTAATAGACATCTTAGTAATAATGGATCATTTTCACCAGAGCTAAAATATTTGAAATGTCATGAAAAGACAAGCATGTCACTATATGGAATGTCAGGACAATCAAAGCTGCTGTGTACTGTCACATGGAGAAAAGACAGATGGATAGTTAAAATAATCTTGAAGAAAGACAATGATGAACTGCTTCCTCCTTTTTTATTCAATGGAAACACAAACTGCTTTTGATTCTCCCTGCTGAATATCTAAAATAACTCATTCATAAAATTGATAGCTGCATATCATGTGCATCAATTTGCTCTAGTGATGTCACCCCATCCAGCAGAGGAAAACAGTCAGGAACATTATCTGTGTTTACAGTAACCACTATCATCTGCCTTAACTTATGTGGATTTTTCACAGAACAGGCAAAAACACAGGAATGCATTGGTGAGAAAAAAGCTGATTTTATTAAGGAGCTCAGTGGAGTCTATCTTTTGTAAGCAAGGGTTGATGAGAAGAGGTGCTACTACACAACTGGGTACCATGATGGTAATGAGCAAGACAAGATTCAAATGAATAATAGACACCAGGTGTTGATGCTTAATCAAATACAACCAGGAGAATCTAATTATTGTAATAAGGAGACTTATAAAACTGGCAGTTAGGAAGGCTTGACCCACAGAGAGCTATGAAGATATTTAATGGAACGTGAAGTTCCCAGGGATAAGAGACATGAACACTCAAAAAGGATATTGCTTATATAACAAGCAAAATAAATCTGATATGGATGATTAGGAGACAATAGGCAGCCTTACCAATAAGTTGGCGTAATCCCTCATCCTGTTTTCAGATTTGAACCAATTTTCAATCCAGAAACCCATTGACTAAATGGAAGGCTGGCTGTCTATGGGAAAGGATGCTGGGACACTATAGCAAATATACACAATAGTAATTCTGCTATTCTTTCCACAAAATGACCTATGGACTTTTACTTAGTAAACATATACTAGGAAAACTACAAAAACTTGTTGAACACAGTGTCCAACTGGATGGACAATAATAACTAAAGACCCAAATATCAT
Source organism: Avahi laniger (assembly GCA_963575035.1). Classification (NCBI taxonomy): domain Eukaryota; kingdom Metazoa; phylum Chordata; class Mammalia; order Primates; family Indriidae; genus Avahi; species Avahi laniger. The sequence continues at coordinate 27,867 of CAUYSK010073089.1, forward strand.
CATGGCTCTCCCTTGTCCGAGTGTGGGTATACAAGATTATCTTAGTCCATTTTCTGTTGCTTCAAATAGAATACCTGAAACTGGGTAATTTATAAGAAACAAAATTATTTCTTTTTTATTTTGAAATATTACGGGGGGTATACATGTTCATGGTTACATGTATCAATTTTGTTGTGCTTGAGTCAGGGTTGTAAGTGTGCCTCTCACCAAAACAGTGTTCATCATACCTGTTGGGTAGATTTTTGCCCATCCCCTTCTCTCCCCTTCCCCCTGCTTGATTTCCACTGAGTTTTACTTCCCTCTGTGTACACGTGTGCTCATTGGTTAATTCCAGTTTAATAATGAGCATATGTGTTAGTTTGTTTTTTCATTCTGTAGATATTTCACTTAAGTTAATGGCCTCCAGTTCCATCCAAATTATTTCAAAAGGCATTAAATCATCCTTCTTCATGGCTGAGTAGTATTCCATGGTATACATATACCACATTTTGTTAATGCACTCATGAATTGATGGACAGTTGGGTTGATTTCACCTCTTTGCAATCGTGCTGCAATAAACATTCCAGTGCAGGTGTCCTTTTGATAAAATGGCTTCTTTTCCTTTGGGTAAATATCCAGTAGTGAGATTTCTGGATCAAATGGTAGGTCTACTTTTAGTTCTTTAAGGAATCTTCATATTATTTTCCATAGACATTGTACTAATTTGCAATCCCACTAACAGAGTATAAGCATTCCTTTCTCTCTGCATCCATGCCAGCATCTATTGTTTTTGGAGTTTTTGACAAAAGCCATTCCAACTGGGGTAAGGTGATATCTTATTGTGGTTTTAATGTGTATTTCCCCAGAAATTAGTAATGTTGAGCATTTTATCATATGTTTATTGGCCATTTGTCTATATTCTTTTTTTTTTTTTTTCACCTTGGCTGAATTTTTTTTTTTTTTTACTATTTTTTTTTTTATTTCAGCATAATATGAGGGTACAGATGTTTAGGTTACGTGTGTTGCCCTTCCCCCCACCTCAGTCCAGGTTTCAAATATGTCTATCCCATTGCGTAGTGCACTTTGCACTCTTTGTGTACACATATACCCATCCCCTCCTCCCTCCTCCCCCCTCCCCCCTGCCCAATATCTAATAGATGTAATTCTTATATATGCACTTATATGTTGATCCGTTAATACCAATTTGATGGTAAGTACATGTGGTGCTTATTTTTCCATTCTTGGGATACCTCGCTTAGTAGAATGTGTTCCAGCCCTTTCCAGGAGTATATAAGAGGTGCTATGTCACCATTGTTTTTTAAAGCTGAATAGTACTCCATGGTATACATATACCACA